>MJUU01018742.1:57873-101465 GCA_002080025.1 Modiolus philippinarum
GTAAATGCACATGAGACAAAGTCTCTACAAATACATGGTAAAAAACAAGCAAAGGAACAACGCTTTTATTGTTGTTCTTCATCTTCATTATGTCCGTATATTTAGTTCTTTCAGTTCCATTTTTTCACAATTGACTCAGTCCTGTTGCCAACTGAATTTTACTGTTGTTACGATTGTTTTTTTTTTATTTATCACATTGGCTGTAAGGGGAAGGTTTGGGTCCAATAAAACTAGTTTAACCCCGCCGCAGCAGGTTTGCGCCTGTCCTAAGTCAGGAAATTTATTAAGCCTCTGTGTGTCTTGTCTTTTTTCTAGTTAGTTTACTTTATGTCTATGGGAGTCTAGGATGATGTTTATTTCGCTGAACTTGATTACTCTTTATTCAGGGGCCGACTCCGACCTACCGTTGGGTGTAGGGTTTTCTCACCGTTCATTGAAGATCTTATGGTGGCTTTGAGTTGTTATTACTCCCCTTTGGGTCGTTGTCTCTTTGACACATTCCCCGTTTCCCTTCTTTTTTTTATTTAAGGGTCTAACAAAATTATCCCTTATAGGCAGCTCTACCTAACAGGTCTAAAACAATTATCCCTCATTAACAGTCGTACTCCAGGGTCTAAAGCAATTATCCCTTCAATAGACAGTTATTAGTCACAGGTCCAAAACAATTATCCATTATAAACAGTCGTACTTCACAGGTCTAAAACAATTATCCCTTATAAACAGTGGTACTTCACGCTACAAAATATGATCCAATGTGTAGTGTTTCAGATGTTAGCAATATGTGAAGAATTTGGTTTTTTTTTTTTTTTTTTTTTTTTGCAAAAATCATTTTGATTACAGATGAATTGAACTCCAACAAGATATGGTAATTTGATTTTATTAGAAAGAAAAGAAAAACTATACAGAACAATACAGAAAAACTGTGTAACTTTAATTATTAACTAAACCACTTGAAAATACACTTTCAGAGATGAGAAATTTGATGTAATGTAACAGTTTAAAAGCTTTCAACGTAACACACAACCTCTTTGTGCTGATCGTAATAGCTTGCCTATAGTAGTCTCTCAATAATACAGAGACATCAAATAGTAAAACCACGTGACCATTCAAATGTGTATTGGAATGAAATGAATGGGCAAACAAATACCGAATCAAAAGGGGAATAAGTAGATAATCTAAAAACACGACACAGAAATTCATATTTAACGCAAATTTAGACAACCTTTTGTCAAGTGTATACACATTTAATAGGAAAAAGAAGGGAAATGGGAAATGTGTCAAAGAGACAACGACCCACAGGGGAGTAATAACAAAGCTACCATAATATCTTCAATGAACGGTGAGGAAACCCACCACCCAACGGCAGTTCGGAATCGGCCCCTAAATAAAGAGTAATCAAGTTCAGCGAAATAAACATCATCCTAGACTCACATAGACATAAAGTGAACTAACTAGAAAACAGACAAGACACACAAAGGCTTAATAAATTTCCTGACTTAGGACAGGCGCAAACTTGCTGCGGCGGGGTTAAACTAGTTTTATTGGGCTCAAACCTTCCCCCTAGCTAATGTGATAAAATAAAAAGCAATAGTAACAACAGTAAAATTCAGTTAGCAACAGGACTGAGTCAATTGTGAAAAATTCAACTGAAACAACTTAATATACGGACATAAACATGAAATCTCAAAAGACTAATAGCAATTAACTGACATACCAGCTCCAGACCCATTACCAAACGACTGTTTTGTACAAATTTTCATCCCATTATTAAACAAGCTCCACAAAAAGCGAGACCGGATTTATTGACTACACATGTACGTTTCTTGTAATTTATGGATGCTTCGTCATGTAAATAATGTAATGTCCAACATTATGGCTGGAGTCAGAGACAAGCAAAAGGAAAAATTTCTATTTCACCTATTTAGAGGAAAGGTATTAGGGCCCAATTTAATTATATTCACCTGAAAGATACCCTAATAGAATTGAATGGTTAAAAATTGAACCATTGCTCTTGAACAAAATCATATTTGCACTTTATAACCTGGTCATTTACAACTAAAATAATCAGCTTGCGGTAAATGTAAATTCTGAAGGCGTTAATTACAACAAATTATGTCTCCTCTGTACTGAAAAAAATATCGAAACCTTTGAAAGGCCTAAATCAAAACATGTGTTCAACTGGATGCTAGTTAAGGACAGATCTTTTTAGAAGGGAAATACTTCTCTTATAAATAATACATCAAATGTCTTAAAGATATGATATTATAACTTTTCGATTATGTCGATTTATGGGCCAGTACCGAAGTACTCTAGGGACTTCCATTTCAACAGCAGGGGCATAGATCTAGTAATAGTACCTTGAATGTCGTTAATAAGGGACCGACCATTTAACGTGAAGAGGGGTTATTTTTTTTTTCTGGACAGAAAATTTGTTTCGCGCTTCAATTATTTATTTTTTGCACGCGTATCAACAAAATATTTTTTTTCAAAATTAACATTATTTTTTGGGGCAGAAAGCCTCATTCAGAAATTTTTTTTNCCCCCCCCCCCCCCCTTTTTCAAGTTAAATGATCGGTCCCTAAAGAGTTACAAGTAGGCATTTCGACAATTGTGGGATTAGAGATATTTACTCAGAGAAGTAAAATATTGTCATTTTGTGAGTAATTAACAACAAGTTGGTATACCAGTGGGCACTAATTGTGCTCATCTACTCGCAGACTTGTTATATATTCTTACGAGAATGAATTGCTTCAGGACTCGTAAAAGATCATGAAATAAAAGATACTAGATTCTTCAATTCACTTATAAATACATTGATGATCTTCTTTCCATATATAACGCACCGTTTGTTAAATAGATCAAAATGATGTATTCTCAATAACTCTAGATAAAGAAAAAGACAGAAATCACTAGATCTACATCTTGTTTGGACGTACATCTCGAATTTGACAAAATGATCATCTCAGTACTAAAATACACGACAAAAGGAATGATTTTAATTTCAAAATTATCGATTTCCCTAACATGGACAGTAATGAAAAATATTAGAAAATTATCTCCCTGTGCCAAGTTAATTACATATGGTCAAAGTGGAGACAATTTTAACTAGCGTATCAATAGTCTCTTTTGATATTGAAATTAGAATTATCCCCTATTTGATCATATTTAACTTACTTGGTACAGGGAGATAACCGACCGATGTTTCTCATATTCAAGCTTCTCTTGCTTACTAAATGTATGTTTCACAGTTGATTCGTTACGCGAGAGCAAGCACAAATTGAACAGACTTTCTCATTAGATATAGATAACTCCTTGACCGCCTGATTAATCAAGGCTTTAAAACATTCCGTACCATATGATCATCAACACAGTTCTGCAATAGATATCAGTCCCTTAATTGTGGATAAGATTTAAAGTTTCTTTTTCAAGAGTCTTTTACTTAATAGTGGGATGATTATTTCTTTCAACTGTCTACGGCCTTTCCATAGCGATTACTGTTGAGTTGCTCCAGGCCACTACCACAATGGAAGGGGAGGTTTGGCGCGCCTTTAAACCGGTTTAATACACCATTTCTTTTGAAATTCCTGTACTAAGTCGGGACCATTGCGGTCGACAATTTTCCCAATGGTCTCCTTCTAGTTTGTCCTTTTGCCTCATGGACGTTGGCTCTTGACAATTCTGTTCGATAATTTTGTTATTACGTCCATACCCTATTCAAAATCTTCACCTGACATAACACACCTTAGCTGTCTCGTTCAAAAGAATTCAGAAATCAGTATAGTGTTGGTTAAAATATACAAGTAACTGTCATGTTGCTTGTGCATGCTTTCTGGCACATTTGGTACATTCTTATTAATCTATCCACATGTAAGAAATATAGGATATCTAAATGTTTAATGAAATCAAATAATAAATGTATTGTTATTTCCATCGATTCGATTTAATTGTTGTTCATTATTCTCTACTATTATTTTGAAGAAATACAAAGATCAGATTTTTATAGCTTCTGTTTACCACATTATACGGATATATAGGCTTGACAGTCAGGACTACCGTGTCGGTTAAATATACTTATCTTGTTCATATCATTTTAAGGTGGCTCACTCATCACATTTTTGAATTTGTGTCAGATTTTGGAACACTTCTGGTTTTCACCAATTAAATGGCTAAAAGAATTTTGCACACGGACGCCCACTTTTTATTCGATGAATGTCAAGTTAAGACAACTTTACAAGTTTTCATAAAATTCTTGATATAACTTCCGAGTGTTCAGACCAAAAATATGTTAAACTAAGGGGAAATCCAGAGAAATCTATTTCCCGCTAAATTCTCAACGTCTTATATCTTCATAAAAAAACACACGGATCTATAAATTTCTTACCATTTCATTTAGTCTACAATGCTTAATCAATTTAAATAGGTCTCAAGAAATCCTTGATATAAACAACATCAGTAGTGATCCTCCTTAAATGTTTCAACATTTATTATTCATATTATCAATAGAATCATATATATTTATCAGAATCAATAACCAAAGCGCCAAATCATTTCACTGCTACACACCACTACGTAATATGACAATAAAAGTTACTTAGTCTTCATCCGTCTCATCATGTTCATTGCTTTGTCTTCTGAATATGAAACGAACACCGCTCCACACAGCAGTTGTCACAGCTCGTATTCCATAGAAAGTCCATTTACTGACATTGTATAATAACAACACTTTTCCATTCCAGTATGTACTGGGATCAATGCTATCCACTCTTTTATATGATTGTCCACCTGGTAGGCCGCGAATTTCCACTTCATTACCGTCATTTTTGGCACAAAACACTAACTGAATTTCCGTTTCGAAATCATCCCATTCGATTACAGGAATATCAATGTTTTGATATGACTGAAGCATTATTTTTTCATAGTTTCTAAATACCCATAGTCTTCTGTTATCCGGAGTGTACCATTTTCCTTTTAAATTTATAACACGAATATTCCTTATGTCAGAAATTTTCTTGTTCTCTTGAACGAGGTCGTCTAGGCGTTTTCCAATCAATTCCCCATCTTCGAAACGATTTTCTATTGATGCTTGACTAAAGTGAATGTCTGAAGGCCTCAGCCGCCTCTCTTTCCCCTTGTTTGACATATTCCAGTGTTTTGATTTTAAATGTTTAAGAACATTAATTGCAAGCATCAAAACTATCCAGTTATAAATAGTTAACTCAGCATAATGATCTGTTTTTAAGTCTTGGATAATTTCATTCTATTTTTACCTGCAAAATTTTCGAGGAATTCACAAGTTATTTCTCGAAAACTAATACTGACCCATTTAAGTGTATATTTTCAGCGGAGTAACAAATAGTGATTGATCAATTACGTACAACTGTGTATAATTGTGGAATGGTTTTGTGTTTTTCCTTTGAAGTAAAATGTACTATATATAAGATACAGTTGGATTTAGGAAAGGGGAGGAGCTTAAATGAATGTCACAAATGTACAATAACTGACTGTAACTCCAGTTATTGTACGCCTCTGTATCTCCAGTTATTGTACACTTTTGGAGGCCAGAATACATTTTTAAAGGAAATAATTTCCGAAAACGAAACCATTTTATTAAAAAAAATTAACATCAAATTTTTGTGAAAACATGCAATAAAAAATTGTGTCAGCTGAAAAAAAAATAGAAAAACAAACGCTGTCCGGATTTCATTCATTTTCATGTAATTTGGGCTGAAAAACGGCCAGCTTGCTCAACTTTACAACCGAATCCCTTGTTCTTCAAGAAAGTCCTTTTCGCATATGCCCTTGCTTTTTGAATTATCACAATTACCCACATATAATGAGATACACGTATCTCGGTTAATATTTAGCGCCATTCTGCCTTCGAATCCATACTGAATTTATCCATCTAGTGCATGTGCATGTCAGTTTGGCGCTATACTCTCTCTCTATTTATTGTAAGCGTTGACGGTTCAGTTAGTTTATCCTATCTTTTTCTATCATTTTTTTAAATCTTGAACTGTTCAACTCTTCTGTCATCCATGTTCAGGGCATTTTCAATGTTCGTGTCCCTTGTCTTTTCCATTGTTTCAAAAGTATCGAGAATACCCATATACTGGTTTACTGTTGAAAAAAAAGTTTATGTTCAATTCTGTATTTTCGGCAGTCTGTGTGCTAAATCAACAGAAGAATTATTTACTGCTTTCATTATCTGGAGTATTTCAATCTCACGACGGCATTTTCAAATCTACCCTTCTTCTGTGTTAGAAAGCTCTAAAAATTCAACGTCTGTCCTTATGAAACCACTGCATCTTAGAATAAAGTAACACCCAACGTGCCCAAAATATCTTTACCTAACGACTTGCTGCTTTTTCATTGGACCATTCCACAAATCATTTACAGAACACGTGATTATCTGTATCAGGTTTACAATGAAGGGGCGTGGAAATCATCTCGTCTTGACGGACTCGATGATTTCCACGCCCTTCATTGTAAATCTGATACAGATACACACTTGTTCTGTAAATATAACATACAGATAACAATCAGTTATACACTCAGGATTGACTTAAGGAGGCTCACCCCTGATGTTATTTATATACTTGAATTGTAAAATTTCACTGTTTCTGGTCTTTTTTTCATTTATTTCTGGACGCAATTATCTATGTTGACGGATTCAAAGCAAAAATTCTTCAATAATTGATAAACTTTAATTTTTGTATATCAAGGATTTCCTTGAAACCTATTTAAATTGATTAAGCAGTGTAGACTTAATAAAATGGTAAAAAGAAATATATAGGTCCGTGTGCTTTTACCGGAGATTCAAGACATTAAAAATTGGCGGGAAATTGATTTCTCTGGATTTTCCCTTAATTTACCATTAGGACTATAATTTGTCTAAAAGCTAGGAAGTTATGTCAAGAATTTTATGAAAACTTGTCAGGTGTCTTAATTTGACCAAAAGAAGACATTCATGAAATAAAAAGTCGAGGTCTGTGTGGGAAATTCTCTAAGCCATTAAACTGGAGAAAACCAGAAGAGTTCCGAAATCTGACACAAAGTAAAAGATGTGATGAGTGAGCTACATTAAAGATTAAAAAGTCCAACAAAGGACATTTAGCTGCCAACGTATTAACACTTCGGAAACATTCCCTCTGACGAAAGCAGTTCGGTTAATACTACAGATGATGACAATGTAAAATATGATTTTATGTTATATATTGACGTTTTTGTGAATTGAAACATACGGAAGCTTATTAGGGACACAACAAAATTTATTTTTACACAACACATTTTTTTTTTAATTTGAAATTACAAATTAATAAACTGTAATTATTAATTAATAAATTGTAATAACAAATAAATAAATTGTTATTACAAATTAGTAAATTGTAATTACAAATTAATAAATTGTAATTACAAATTAATAAATTGTAATTACAAATTAATAAATTGTTATTACAAATTAATAAATTGTTAATACAAATTAGTAAATTGTTATAACAAATTAATAAATTGTTATTACAAATTAATAAATTGTTATTACAAATTAGGAAATTGTTGTGGATAGGGGAGTTCACTGTCTTATTCGAGGCAGCTAGGTTATGCCGGCCGCCGATCATTGTAGGCAAACTGTGTGGACAAATTTCACGTTCCATACATTATTACGCCACACTGTTGTTTATTGTTTTGCACCGAGAACGTGTATTTATTAATAGAATCAAAAGATGTTATCAAGACGTTTTACATTCAATAATGGGCAAAGATAATTAAGTATTTCATTGGCGGATCCGTTGAGATCACTCCGATAGATTGAACGCGTTCGGATTCGTTTACGCCTAACCTACGAGAGCATATATCTATAAAACGAGAAATGGAAAGTTGGAGAAATGAAAAGACATGTTTGAATTGGGGGATTTGTTGGCAGGTGACAATAAGGAGAGTGGAGTTGGAAGCGGGAGAGATAATTGTGAAGTTTGAGCGAGTGACCAACTGGTCATTTCCCCCTCCTCTACTGAGTAATCACGGTACTAGATATTCGCTCCCGCCTTTACAAAAAAACCTCTATATAATCTTTGAAAAACTGAAACTATATGTTAAATGATAAGACAAAATTTGAAGAAAACTGCCAAAGTGCAGAACTTAAATGTACCATTATTTTCAATTTACGATTCAGTCAAAATGGTCAGTTGTTATCCCCGCACTTTTCTGAAGAAAATGCGGGGATATTGTGTTGGTCCCGTCCGTCTGTCCGTTAGATGAACCTTGTCAGTTCCTAATTTTTTTATTTATTGATTTAACGTTGTTATAGAATTGTTGCATTATAGTCTGCAGATTCGCAATAAGCTATCGGATTTTTGATATTGGTCTTGGTTCAAACAAGAGGCCCCAAGATGTCGATTTTGACACATGTGAGCTTGTTAGTGGAACTCTTGTTTTCTGTGTCAAACAGGGAAGTGCGGGGATGGCCATCAATTCTGATGGCACCACTTCTACAGAAACCAGAAAATAGTAAACCCCAAATTTTTGGTTTAATTTGACCAAATATCTTCCATACCAGTAGTGAACGTGTCACCCTAGACCACGTTTTTCCATAGGGTCATATTTGTTTGTTGTGCACTCAACCGTGACTAATTAGCTCTTCATTTCCTTACTCTGTTGGTATCCCTTTTTCTTTGACATAACCATAACCCTACTTCCAAGCGTCACGAATGTAGAGCACCGTAAACGTAGTGAAACGGTGTGAGAGTGGTGGGACGCTTGGGGTGGGGCGTCCCAGGTTCAGAATTCTCACCAAGCCTTTTCTATTGTTTTATCCTGTTATTATGCCTCGTCTTTTGTTTTTCTATCCCGAACATTGTGCACTCTGGAGTCTATGTTTTGTCTTGTCGTCACGTTACCCAACTACTGTGTCTTTTTTAGTGTTATCCATTTTTTTAATTATTTCATCCCGTTCTGTATCAATATTAATATTTTGTCTCATTTCCTTCATTGTTTCCTCAATTACACAATAAATAATAAACTAAATTACAAATATATACATATTTTATTTTCCCCGTCATGAAGAGCTAATTAGTCATGGTTGGGTGCACAACAAACTAATGAAAAATTTAACATTGACCCTATGGAAAAAAGTGGTCTAGGGTGACACGTTTCACTACTCATACTATCTTCCAGGCGCAAAGAAAAGCCGCGAAGAATACATGAATAAAGCAAATGCAATATTCCGAAACCAATAGCTCGTCTCCACTGAGGAAGCGGGCATAAAATTGCTATGTCAACAGAAATACATCTTTGTCATCTTTCACTCCTAGAATTTTTTAATTTATTACTGTAGTGTTATTAAAAGGGTATTTTCATATTAATTGTGAATAATGTCCGTTTACAGTTATTTTGCGTTGTTGCCTTCGCCGAGGGCCAATACAAGTGATCGAAACCCAATACCACTTGGCGAGGAATTTATCCAGGATGAATAGAAAAATACCTTTATATTTGACATTATAAATAACAAAATACCGAAGTTACTGTTAATTTATGTTCTGCATATGCGCATTTCGACAACTTATGTCTCATCAGTGCAGATGATAAACTGCTGACTTAAAATAACAGGCATTATATGTACAAATTTTAATACAGCTAGGCTGTAGATGCAAATTTCGTTTTTACCACGTCACGGCGGCATGCGGTATAAAACAGATTTCTTCCGATTTTTTAATTAAATCTGCTTAACAATTAAAAATCCTAATATTCAACAAAACTGATTTTCTCAGCTCACCTGACCCTAAGGGTCTGTGTGAGCTATTGCCATCGCTTTTCACCCTTAGTCCGTTAGCATTTATTATTTTCATCTTCTCCTCTGAACCAATGAAACAAATTTAACAAAACTTTACAGGAATACTGTTCTCTGTTCTGTTCCTTTATATCCCTCCACTATCTGGAAAGCACACAGTAAATTCTGTGTTATTTAGTGTCACTGTGGTGAATATGTCTCAAATCCAGTAGTTGGTGCTCAATCCGTTGTAGAAATACTCGCAGATGAAATATAACTTAAAATAGCTGCTTTATTACTAGTAGAGGCAAGCACTTTGTAGGCTACAGTGAGGTCAGGTCCATCATATACATCACAGAAATTAAACAGTTCATACGTATATGTTAGTGGGTAACTGTAATCACACTCTATTGACAAGAGTCACAATGTTAATTTCTCTACTTCCTAAATTGAAGAATATTACATCTTGCCACATCCAAAGCATGAACTTGTCTTGACCCTCAACACTTTTCAACTTTTGGGGAATATTATAGTAAGTCCGGTGGTGTTACGATGGGAACCAAAATGGGTCCAAGCTTTGCTTGTTTATTTGTTGGCTACCTCGAGGAAAAAATGTTCTCTGAATAAATAGACCTGTCCCCGAACTTTATAAAAGATACATTGATGATGTTTTTGGGGTGTCCTCTGACAGTGATGATGAACTTAAGTCTTTCATTGACTATGTTTCCTCGTACCATCCGGCCATCAAATACACTTTTAATATTACCAAAGAAGATAGTCTCTCTTTCCTCGACATTAATTGTACCATAAAAGATGGGCAAATTTCTACCTCAGTGTTTTATAAACCGACATACGCCCACTGTTATTTAAATTATGGGTCCTGTCACCCAAAGTCATGCAAGGATGCCATTCCAAACACAATTCTTGCGACTTCGTCGTATCTGTAGTGACGAGCAGGACTTCAGGACTCAATGTAACAGAATGAAATCCTTTTTTTTGTTAAGAGAGGCTACCCCAGCAAAGTTTTGGATCGAGCTATGAATTCAGTTTCCCGAGTGACCAGATCCGAGGCTATGGAGAAGAGGGTGAGAAATACCGACGACCGGGTTCCGGGGGTCCTGACATACCACCCTCACAACGAAGCTACCAAAAACATTTTGATACGAAACTTCAAATCTATAGTTCTCGAGGACGAACATATGTCGGCAGTTTTCAAGGATTCGCCTCCCATTGCAGCCTTCAGAAAAGGGAATAGTCTAAAACAGCACCTTGTAACAAGTCCTTTCAAGAGTGCTACTCCTCAAACTCCCTGTAAATATAAGGGCACTAAAACATGTAAGCGATCTCGCTGTTTGACTTGTCCTTTTACTTGGGAAACCGATGCAGTAGTAGGGCCGGCTAACGTTTTCATACTAAAAAATGGTTTCACATGTACTTCTGAAAATGTAGTGTATGCTGTGGGCTGTAAACGCTGTAACATGATCTATGTGGGCGAGACTTGCCGGAGATTAGGTGATCCCTTTGTCGAACATAAACAGAGCGTCACCAATGGTAAGGATTGCCCAGTAGGTGAACATTTTCGACGAGCTAACCACAGCATACTGGACATGCATGTAACAGTCCTTATACAAACTAGTGCAGGTGAAAAACAACAACAGTTCCTTGAACAAAAAATCATCAGTTCTTGGAACTGCTCGACCCTTTGGCATGAATGTAAAGAAGCAGTCTATTTTATTAAATTATTTATATATTGAAGTTTAATATTTGCATAGTACAGATAACTAATGTTTTATTTCTCGTTTTTGATTAAGTTCAAGATTTGGCACGATTTTTACAGGTAATATATGTGACACGCCATTAGGTCTGCCTTCTCTCGTCATATCAAACTTCTTCTCCGTATTTAGCCCCCTAGTCCCCTAGTCGAAGGCCATATAGGCCGAAACGTTGGGCAGTTTTCACTTCCTTTCTTTCTATTTTGTCATTTTTATGTGTTTTTTTATTTGTATATTTTGTGTTTTTTACCTTTTAATCGTGGCCAACTATACCATTTTATTTTGTTCAATAGTTAATTTGTGGCCATCGCATATTTATATTTTTACAAAGCATAAACCAATCCTCTACTTATATTTTCTATATCTACGTGCAGCTTATATGGTATATTGTATACATGGAAAAGCAGAGTAATCCAAAATTGATTGGGTTATGTTGCTAGTATTACATTTGTATCAAGCAAAGCAGAACATTCAATTTTATCTAAGGGGGCATAAAGCAGGTGATGCAGTGAGTTTATAAATTCAGTCTGGCGGACTGTACTGAGACATTCACAGTGAACTAAAAAATGTTCACGATCTTCTTAACCATTATCACACAGTGGATAATCTGGTTTAATTTCATATTGATTAATTTTGTGACGATTAGACTGTAGTGTATAGGTACCAAGAAGCAATCTTGCCTTAATAGTTGCTTTAGAAATAGATATTTTCTCACAACCTGCAGCTTCCCTAATTAAATGTTTATAGCCAAATCAAAATGATCCATGCAGTGTTCAGATATTTCAACGTACTTTTGGTATTTGCTTCACAAATTAATTTCTCTTCCCGGTACCTGTGAACAGCCTTATAAACAGTGGTTTTCATAATATGCCCATTTCATTTTTAAAAGCCAAAAAAAAACATGGGCGCCAGCACTGAACATAGTTTAAAAGCGAACTCTATAGAAAAAATGCCATTTTCATCATCTACTCTGAAACAACTGAAGCACTTAACTGTATTGGAATAATGTATGGAAGGTCTTTTACAAAGGTTACTTATTTTAATTGGATTGGACAAACATGGCTGCCAGTGGAGAATAAAGCTTAACATTTGACCCTAAACATTTTGTCATCACCTGTTTAAATGCCAGTTGCTTAAAACTTCAGGCCAAATTGAATATTAAAATCCGTTTTGTTGAATATTTTGAGTTTTCATATACTAGTTTTTGAGTTTTCATATACTAGTTAAGCAGATGAAACTAAAAATTCGATAGAAATTTATTTCATACCATGCACATACCGCCTTTGCGTTTTAATGATATTGCATCTACAACCTGTATTAAGCCCACTAGGTAGAGACTCGAACCCTTCGGATGGAACCTGGAGCTCTGAAAGTGGAGACCAGAGCCCTATTGTTAGAGTCTGGAGCCCTAGTCTTGGAGCCCAGAGCCCTTGTGTTGGAGCCAGGAGCCAAACGTTCAAAAAACGTTGGAGCAAGGAGGCCAGAGCCCGTGTTTTTCCCAAAGTATTGCGTTTCGATCACCTGTATTGGACCTCGGCGAAGACCTCAACCCAATATAACTCGAAATGGACATTATTCAGAATTTATATAAAAATGCCGATTTGATAACACGAAAGTAATAAAGTTTAAAAAATTATGGGAGTGAACGAGCAATTTTTATGCCCCTTCCTGGAGACGAACTATCAGTTTTGGAATATTGCGTTTGCCTTATTTATGTATTCTTGGTGGTTTTACTTTGCGTCTGGGATCTCTGGTCTAATTAAACCAAATTTGCAGTTTACTACTGTTTTTTGGTTTCTGTTACGTACCAAGAAGCAAGAGAAACGAATGACCATTTCGACTGAATATAGTAACTAGATAATTGTTGTAAATTTAAGTTCTGCATTTTGAAAGTTTTCGTCAAATTATGTCAAATCACTTAATATATAGTTTCTGTTTTTCACAGAATATAGTTTTTTGAAAAGGCGGGAACGAATATCTAGTACGAGTAGAGGAGGGGAGGGAATGAATAGAGGGGTCACTCGCTCACATCTTACACTTATCTCTCCCTCCTCCCACTCCACTCTCCTTTTATAACACATGTAACACCCTCAAAACTTAATCTTCTTATCCCCCACTTACCACACTTTTTTCACCTTTTCTACAACTTTCCACTCCTCTTCTTTCTGCTCTGATTTTACAGATGCATCCTCTAATAGAGTATGCTATATACGCATCCATGTCCGTTGAAAATACAAGTGCACAAATATATACGAAAAGAACAAAACTTAATCATTTTAAGTGTAAATCCACACTTAACAATCTTAATTCAAGGACAAATAAGCAATTGTGTGTGTGGAAAACTTGAAACACACTGTCTTATCAAACCTTCCAAAAAAAGGGGGTGGGGTTTGAGTCGATTTTTGTATTTTTTGGCCCATTTTGGTCCAAATTATGCAGAAATTTTGAAATATTTCCAAAAAAAAACAAGGTGTTTCATCTATCGTAGCCATCTCCCCTTCCGGATTCTCTAGTCAAATACCTTTGTACTTTATTCTCTGTGCTCATTATTGAATGTATATCTTGATTCTTTTAATAAATACACGTTCTCGGTGCAAAACCATAAACAATGTGGCATAATAATGTATGAAACGTTAAGTTTGTCCACACAGTTTGCCTACAATGATCGGCGGCCAACATGACCTGGCTTCATCGAATAAGACAGTGAAACTCCCCTATCCACGCTTATTTGTAATAACAATTTACAAACTTGTAATTACAATTTATTAATTTGTAATTACAATTTATTAAATTGTAAAAACAATTTACTAATTTGTAATCACAATTTATTAAATTGTTATAACAATTTACTAATTTGTAATTATATTAATTTGTAATTACAATTTATTAATTTGTAATTACAATTTACTAATTTGTAATAAAAATTCATTAATTTGTAATTATAATTTATAAATTTGTAATTACAAATTAAAAAAAAAACTGTGTTGTGTGAAAATAAATTGTGTTGTGTCCCGTAGAAGCATCACTCATGGGAAGTACAAATGACCCACTTTAAAAGACGACAATTTGAAACACAATCGCAGAAGCGTTTTTTTTTTATATTTGAAAACACGTTTTTTTTTTCTTTTCCGCCAGCCCGTCTGTTATGTTTTCCTGCGACAGCTCTTTTTTTAATTTTGGTATAGGGCTTTTATTTGTAGATCTTACAGATGCGCAATTAGTTTTTGGATTTTTCAATTTGTTCTTTGCACAAACAATAAGTGTCAAGACATTAAGATGTTCAGACGTGAATTCTTGTGTTTGAATTTGGAATCTGATTTGTAAAATTGTTCCAAACTTCATTGTTTTTAGATTCAACATTATCTTTTCAAATTTTGATAAATGTTTAATTCACTATTAAACAACGACAGCAGAATACCGAAGGAACAAAGGGGTGAAATTTACAAAAATTGAAGTCCAAAGGCACGGCCAAAACGAGAACACAGAAAACAATGACGCTAGACAGATACAAAGCACAGAAATAGAAATCACAACTTTCAAAGCAAAGGCACTCAGTGAAACTGAGAGTGACATTAGGTGCTCCGGAAGGGTAAGCATGTCCTGCTCTGTTAACAGCATCGGTCACACTGTCAGTGAGGCATATATGTTTTTGAAAGATCTGTTAGGTGGCTGATTGGTTAATGCCATTTTCTAAAACTGAGACAAAACCAATTAAAATCCATGATACATGTTACTAACCTAACCCTAAAACAGTACCAAGTTTAAATTTTGAAAAGCTTTTGTGATCACTTTTAGTATTCAAAAATGGACAAGGACAGATCGGTTCCACAGACATAACTGTCGAAGACATAACTTAAATTTAGCAAAACGACAGAAAAAACTACAAGAGGCTCTCAAGAGCCTGTATCTCTCACCTGGGCCACCGCTGACATATGCAGTAAAAATAATCCCAATGTTTTAAGGGCATTATTTTCAAATTTGTTAATAGACATTGATGTTATATTATCTTAAGTTAAACTATATTCCAGACTGGCAGCTATTTTGGATGGGGTCGCAGTTCTGCTGTCACCTTTCTTGAAGGGTACCATTGAGTCTAATTTTAGTTCCAATTAACTAAATATTTTCAGAGGAGAACATCTTTAAATGCTTTCCGATAGGCTTCCGTTAGGTCTCAAGGTCAAACTATGTTCCCCGCTGGGGCCATCTTGAATGCGATGCAGACAAGCTAGGCAAATTTTTCAAACAGGAACAACTATGGTCTGTTGTGACCAAGTATGTTTTCATTATTGGCCAAGTAATTGCAGGAGAAGATATTTTAATGTTTTCCCAAAGGGTCAAATGTTAAATCTGTTTCCCGCTGGCAGCCATCTTGCATAAAGCAAAGACCTGAAAAACAACTCTTTTGCTGGGCGGCAACCTAAAGACTGCTGTGGCCAAGTTTGGTTCGAATTGACTGAAAAGTTTCAGAGAAGATCTTTGAATGTGTTTTCCAAAAGGGTGCAATGTTAAAACTATGTTCCCTGCTGGCGGAGTTCTTGGATAAAGCGCAGACCTGAAAAATGACCATTTTGCGAGGGGCCGCCTAAAGACTATTTTTGCCAAGTTTGGTTCCAATTTGCCCAGTAGTTTGAGAGGAGAGATCTTTGGATGTGTTTTCCCATAGGCTCCGATGTTAAAACTATGATCCCAGCTAGCGGCCATCTTGGATATGGCGCGGATCTGAAAAACAATCTTTTTGCAGGGGACCATCTAAGGACTATTTTGGCCAAGTTTGGTTTCAATTGGCCCAGTAGTTTCTGAGGAGAAGATCTTTGAAAGTATTTTCCCATAGGGTCCAATGTTAAAACTATGATCCTCGCTGGCGGCCATCTTGGATAAAGTACGGATCTGAAAAACGTTTTTTTTTTTTTGTAAGGGATCATCTAAGGACTATTGTGGCCAAGTATGGTTTCAATTGGTCCAGTAGTTTCAGAGGAGAAGATCTTCGAAAGTATTTTCCCATAGGGTCCAATGTTAAAACTATGATCCCCGCTGGTGGCGGCCAACTTGGATATAGTGCGGATCTGAAAAACAACTTTTTTGTAAGGGACCATCTAAGGACTATTGTGGCCAAGTTTGGTTTTAATTGGCTCAATAGTTTCAGAGGAGAGGATCTTTGAAAGTGTTTTCCCATAGGGTCCAATGTAAAAACTATGATCCCCGCTGGCAGACATCTTGGATATAGCGCGGATCTGAAAAACAATTTTTTTGTAAGGGACCATCTAAAGACTATTGTGGCCAAGTTTGGTTTCAATTGGCCCAGTAGTTTCTGAGGAGAAGATCTTTGAAAGTATTTTCCCATAGAGTCCAATGTTAAAACTATGATCCCCGCTGGCGGCCATCTTGGAAGTAGCGTGGATCTGAAAAACAAGTTTTTTGCAGGGGACCATCTAAGGACTATTGTGGCCAAGTTTGGTTTCAATTGGCTGAGTAGTTTCAGAGGAGAAGATCTTTGAAAGTGTTTTCCCATAGGGTCCAATGTTAAAACTATGATCCCCGCTGGCAGCGATCTTGGATAAAGCGCGGATCTTAAAAACAACTTTTTTGTAAGGGGCCATGTAAGGAATATTGTGGCCAAGTTTGGCTTTAATTGGCTCAGTAGTTTCTGAGGAGAAGATCTTTGAAAGTATTTTCCCATAGAGTCCAATGTTAAAACTATGATCCCAGCTGGCGGCCATCTTGGATATAGCGCGGATCTGAAAAACAACTTTTTTGCAGGGGACCATCTAAGGACTATTGTGGCCAAGTTTGGTTTCAATTGGCTCAGTAGTTTCAGAGGAGAAGATCTTCGAAAGTGTTTTCCCATAGGGTCCAATGTTAAAACTGTGATCCCCGCTGGCGGCCATCTTGGATAAAGCGCAGATCTGAAAAACAACTTTTTTGTAAGGGACCATCTAAGGACTACTGTAGCCCAGTTTGGCTTTAATTGGCTAAGTAGTTTCTGAGGAGAAGATCTTTGAAAATATTTTCCGATAGGGTCCAATGTTAAAACTATGATCCCCGCTGGTGGCCATCTTGGATATAGCGCGGATCTGAAAAACAATTTTTTTTGCAGGGGACCATCTAAGGACCATTGTGGCCAAGTTTGGTTTCAATTGGCCCAGTAGTTTCAGAGAAGAAGATCTTTGAATGAAAAGTTTACGCCGGACGGACGACGGACGGACGGACGACGGAAGAAAAGTGATGGCAAAAGCTCACCCTGGCTCTAGCCAGGTGAGCTTAAAACACTGACAGTGTGAACTCCCATAAACGAAAACACAGAAAATAATGACGTTAGACACAAAAACAATGACGTTAGACAGATACAAAGCACAGAAACAGAAATTACAACATTCATTTAAAGTAATGATTAAAGTAATCATAAAATGTTCTTTCAAGCTAACATTACTTTTTTCCCTTAGAATTCTAATCTAAACGTAGATGTTGTTTACATGTATATCCTAAAAATCCACTCTTTTGATAAAATTCGACCTAAGAACCGTATTGCAGATGCAAAGGCAACTCACCTTTTTATTCTACACAGCAAACATACTTCAGACATAGTTTTACTATAGCAACCACTTATAAGACAAACTTTGAAATAGATGTTTGTAAATTTTCTGAGTCTATCAATGTTTCTTTCTTCTCAATAATACTGTATGAATTCATTATATTGAAAACATTTGAATTTATTCTAATTAATTTGAAATATCTAAATCTATTCTAATTAATTAGAAATAAAATTCACTTATTTAATGAAATGCTTCGTATCTACATGTAGTCTATTTTTCTAAAACTCACAAAGACTACTTCTTGCTTAAAATACATCAGAGCATAATTATTTGTTGACATCTTTTCCTTCCGGGCTATCAAAATAAATGTACTTAGTAATGTCGCCAAATGCAAACCTCAGGATTAAATACAAAAAAGGTTGCACAAAATTCCCAAGTGACATGGAGATTTTTTTTCTATCTCTTCAAGTGGCTGATATTTTTTAGCTTTTTTATGGCATTTGTGCTGAAAATCAAGATGTCCATTCAGATATGATTCGTGGATATCTGTTAACTTAATAATGAAAATTCTTTTTTTTCAATCCGTAAAGTATAATTGGATATGGATCAGTTACGAAACAATTATTTTTGTACCAAAAGATGTTATGAAAAATTTTGTGACATAATATCTTTAATGACGTCATATTGAGTACACTTTTCACAAACTATTTAGCATACCAAGCATGACGTACTCTCGTAATTTAGATAAAAACTGTATCAACCATCAGTCCCCAGGTAACCAACAATGACGAGACATTTGCAGCAGAAGAGCAAGACAAGTGAATTTTGCTAAAAAAAACTATCATTACAAGAATTTAGTGATACAAAGAAAAAAAATAAACAAGAGACTAAAATTACAAAACAAACTAAAAAATTAAATGGCAAACCAGAACGACTTGGTGAGGTGACTTCGACAGTAAATGAGGGGAACAACAGGGTTGTCAAAAACCGAATAAAATATATAGCAGGTGTAAAACCACCGGAAAAATGTCAACCGCAATGGCTTAGACTTCGTATGGGCATTTCAAAAGAAATGCTTGATTAGACCGGTTTTATTGTGCACCAAACCTCCCCTTTCGTTGTGGTAGTGTCCGGTAGCAACTCAATAGCAATTGCTATTGAAAGGTCACAGACACTGAAAAGATATGTTCATCCTAGTATCAAGCAAACAATGAATCTTGCATCGATTTTGACCGACATTTCAATTTTTGTTACAAGGGTCTGACATCCTCAATGATCGTATAAGACAAAATTTTATGAAATATAGATTAATAAGGCCGTCACGGAACTTACTGTGCCATATGAGAAAGTCTGCATAGTTGTTACTGAGCCCTTGCGTAATGTATCTACTGTGAAACATTCACCATTGAATACCGTTCTTTAAAAAATGTCGATTTATCATTTTAGCCGAGTTGCAACGAAGTTGAACTCGGCTATTGGTTTGGTGTTGTGGGCAGGCGGGCGTGCGTGCGGGCGGGCGTCAAACATTGGTTTCCGGATGATAACTCAAAAAGTTTACATCAAGGGTTTAGATATCATAAATTGATAAAAACATTCTCTCAATTTTATTATAGATACATTGACTTATTAAGAAAATTTGGTTCTACATGCAGGGCTCTTATACATCAGGGCATTTCACATCCAAACTTCTATGGCAATATCATTTACAAAGCGCATAAATTCGAAAATTGTCCTTCCAAACTTATTAATCCGTTGAACAAACTTATTCATAAAGGATATAAATACAGCATTGTTCTTAAATTTTTACTTCTGGTTTTGTTGGCAAAAATATTGATCATCTCCTAAATGCTTTATACCATAACTAAATTTAAACAATTTTTCATATTGGCAGTATTTGGCATTTCACAATATCATGTTCTTCTTTCATAATTGATGATGTTGTTATACCAAATTTATTTAGAATTATTACATACTTATTAGAAATAAAAGCGTTTTTGCATGATCAATATGACCGGAAGTAAACTGTCCATATTTTCACATCCAAGGAAAATAATAGGTTATTTTATGCTCCTCGTGCATCTCAGACAAAATAAACGACTTCCGGTCCATATTGGCCTGGGCAAATAAATGACTTCCGGTCCATATCGGCCTGACATTTCTAAACGTCGGAAGTATGTAACAAAAAGTTTAATACATGTGCATTTCCATATTGACCTGATTATCATCCCTCGACCCATATTGTCCCTCGACTTCGTCTCGGGCCAATATGGGTGTCTCTGGATGATACCCAGGCCAATATGGAAATGCCCATGTATTAATCTGTATGTATTTCAATTGAAATTTCATATGTAAGAAGGCTTCATATCATAGTCAACGGAAATTATGTCCTTAGCTAGCTGTCAGTAACTGCGAGCATTTGTCCGGACAGTACCTGTGTGTATTGTCTTCATGTTTTATGTACTTCATTGTAAGGGTACTCGTCTTGATAAGTTGGACTTTTTTCTAGTTTGATTTTTACTATGAGTCTTTTTGTTATTTATTTTAAGCCATTCACCACACATAGGGGAGGGTTTGGATCCAAGAAAACGAGTTTAACCCCACCGCAATTTTTACGCCTGTCCCAAGTCAGGAATATGTTGGTCATTGGCTTGTCCTTGTCTTCTTATACAATTTTAGTTTCTTGATATTTGGGTTATTGGATGTGGTTTGTTAACATTGATTTATTCACTTTTTAACCCTTTCGGGGCCATTTAGGGCTTACTATATGGTGTGAGGTTCCTCACTGTGTTGAAGACCATATTGGTGACCCCTAAATGTATTGTTTTCGATCGTTTTAACCTGCATATGGGATGTTGTCTCCTTGACATTTACCCCATTTCCTTTCTTTTTCATCAAATTGAAATGAAACTTGGATATATTGTTGGGTACTAGGAGGGGAGGAACCCTATTGATTTTGGAGAAAGTAGGTCAAAGGTCAAGGTCACAGTGACCGAAAATAGACTGAATATTTGAGAAAATTTTGGTTTCCGGATGATAACTCAAAAGGTTTACATCTAATTGAAATGAAACTTGGATATGTTGTTAGATACCAGGAGGGAAGGAATTCTATTGATTTTGGAGAAAGTAGGTCAAAGATCAAGGTCACACTGACCGAAAATAGACTGAAAATTTGAGAAAAAAATTTGGTTTCCGGATGATAACTCAAAAAGTTTACATCCTATTGACATGAAACTTAGATATATTGTTTGCTACCATAAGGGGAGGAATCCAATTGATTTTGGAGGTAGTAGGTCAAAGGTCAAGGTCACGGTGACAGAAAATAGACTGAAAATTCGTGAAAAATTTGGTTTCCGGATGATAACTCACAAAGTTTACACCGTATTGAAATGAAACTTGGATATGTTGTTTGACATCATAAGGGGAAGAACCCTATTGATTTTGGAGGAAGTAGGTCAAAGGTCAAGGTTACTGTGACCGAAAATAGACTGAAAATTTCAGAAAAATTTAGTTTCCGGATGATAACTCAAAAAGTTTACATTATATTGAAATGAAACTTGGACATGTTATTCGATACCAAGATGGGAGGAACCCTATTGATTTTGGAGAAAGCAGGTCAAAGGTCAAGGTCACTCTGAATGAAATTATACTGAAAATTTCAGAAAAAATTGGTTTACGGATGATAAATCAAAAAGTCTACATCCAATTGAAATGAAACCTGGATTTATTGTTGGATACCATGAGGGGAAGAACCCTATTGATTTTGGTGAAAGTAGGTCAAGGTCAGTGAAGGTCATAGTGACCGAAAACAGATTTACATATTGAAATGTCAAGACATGAAACTCGAAAATAGACCTTCTTGAATTCATATAATTTTGGATATTAGGTAGGAAAGAAAATAAA
Source organism: Modiolus philippinarum (assembly GCA_002080025.1). Classification (NCBI taxonomy): domain Eukaryota; kingdom Metazoa; phylum Mollusca; class Bivalvia; order Mytilida; family Modiolidae; genus Modiolus; species Modiolus philippinarum. The sequence goes on from MJUU01018742.1 coordinate 79,839, forward strand.
TAGACAATTTTAGAAATATTCGGGTCTTCACATTAACTTGGTCACATAATATTTGAAGCTGCAACTCGGCTTGTGCACCCTGGTGCCATTTAGAATTTTTTATTAGCCATGGAAAATTTGAATGATTCCTTTGGTTTATCGTGAAGCAGCGTTGTATAGAGTGACGAAATCAAATGTGTTGAGATTTAGAAAATTAACAGGATTTACGAAATAATTCATGGGCGCCGGTGGTTTGTTGGAGATTTACAGATGGGTGCCCATTATTTTCGTTTATATTTTACCCAGAGCTTAGCGTAGCGGATTTTAAACATATATATATCATATTTATTCTCCTCGTATTAAAATCAATTACTGTACAAAGCGACCATGATAGTCTCTTTGAAAAAAATGACAAAATCTCATTTTTTATACCTTTCTAGAATTTTCTATGTAAAATTCCTTTGCTGATTTTGACTTTACGAAGATCCTATTGGAAATTTGTTCTCTATTAGTTTTTACACATATTTTGGTATTTTGATTTACAAATGTTTTGATTTGATCTGCACTGAAGAGACAAAAGTTTTAGAAATGACGCATATGCAAAACTAAATCAACAATAACTTTGGTATTTATTATTTATTACCACTTATTTATTCCTTTGCTGGTGGATTGTTAGTCCCACGTGGTTAGTCCCCGAGTGTATTCAACAACCCAGTAGCCAGCACTTCAGTGCTGACCCGAAAACCGATTAAATGCAAAACTTTGTTCAAAACTATTGGAGTATCCCCCCCCCCCTCGTATAGCTCTGTCCTGAGCTGATTTTGGATTTACTATTTAGATCCTATTGGTAATTTGCTCTCTTTCAGCTTTTATAATATTTTGGTGTATTGATTTCCAAATATTTTGATTTGATCTGCACTGAAGAGACATAAGTTGTCGAAATGTGCATATGCAGAAACTAAATTAGTAACTTCGGTATCTATCGATTAGTTTCACATTTATGAAAAGATATATATAGAACTTGGAATTTCAAAACACTCCTTGGAATTACATGAAAAGAGAAAGTAAAAATAGAAATGTTATTGCATGGTTACTTCCTGATTAGCTTTTAAATGGACACAGGAAAAGGTAACAAGTATTGTATCAAATCAGAGCTCACAATAAGTTATTATTGCTTTTAATGTTTTCTGCTTTTACGCTGTTGGAATAATATTGATCATTATGCATAAGTTTTATCTTTTGTTTTATTGTATTTTTGTCGTCCATGATTGTTGTACTAGTTTCAATGTACAACAGGTGCTCCAGAAGGGTAAGCATGTCCTGTTCTGTAAAACAGCACCCGTTACACACCGTCAGTGGGTAAATCCAGGGTAAAGTCAAGATAGGTAATGTCAAATCCGGGAAGACGTGAATCTAGCTGAAAATATCTGTTTGGGTTTATGATACCCCTGTGATATCGACATTTCATATCTATTTATGATGTCTTTGTGATGGCCATAGAATCTCTAAGGGATGAAAGTAACAAAGGCTGAAAATATCCCTGACTTAAAGAAGCTTAATTCTGTGAAAGTTTTTTTTCTCTTTTCACATAGTCACGTGCACTGTATGAACTACAAGCCCTGCAGTAACGAATAAGGATATATACACTCCTTATGCTGGAGGGGTAGGTGGAAGAGAAAGTTCAAAATTAGCAGTCAAAATTATCACGTTTGTTATACAGTGTAGATTTCAAACATCCATGTTCATCAATAAAAGGTCAAGGTATGTAGCAGAGTTGGTTGTTTCGGTTAGTTTCAAGCCAACTGGGGAGATCAGATGTAAATATTCTTTAAATCTTGGATTATTAAGAGAAAGTACGTCATCTTTGTGACTTCAAGATGAAGCGTTGTTCCTTTGCTTGGTTCTACCATGTATTAGTGGAGACTTTGTCATATGTACATTTACTCCATTTTTTATTGTTTAAGACAGGAGTTTGTCTCTCCTATGGTGTGGAGTCCGTAAAAAGATTCCCCTTGAGAGAGATGTATGCTCTTTATTGATAAAGTTATGGTGTACTTGTTCGTGAGAGAATTTCTTATAAGGATATACTAATATACTTTCAAAGTTTGGCATTATTATTTTTGTAATTTCCAAATGCTTTGTAGCCACCTGTTTATTATGCCTGCATCTTACTACTTTATAATGCAAAGTTTTCTTACAATCGATTTAACGAGTGCCCTGTGTAATGTTTAGGCTATAATTTGTAAATTTATCCTGAAAGGTAATGAACATTTTTCTACTGCCGCTCCAATATTGTTGACACACTGCGGCAAAAAAATAAAATAAGAACACCAATGATTATTTAAAAATACCACTCGAACAAATACAATTGATTGCAAAACAATTGCTACACGGAAAATTACCATCGCAAAATTAAGTTTTTCAGCATCTTTTTTTCTTCGTGTTGTTTAAAAAGATATATGGAAACACATGCAATGGACGTAATAACAATCACATGACACAATCAGGAAAGATATTGCACATGAAAAACACAAAATAAAAGACAAAATACTATTGGGAAATACACGATAGAAACTCGGGGCAGCGATACTTAGTTCGGTACTAGCAAAATAAAGCGGTAAGATTAAACTAGATAAAACCATTGATTTATTCACTTTTTTACCTTTATGGGGCCATTGGGGGCATTTATGGTGTGAAGTTCCTGGCTGTTTTGAAGACCGTACGGTAACCCATAGATGCTTTGTTTTAGGTAGTTTTAACCTGGATATGGGATGTTGTCTCCTTGACATTTACCTCGTTTCCTTTCTTTTTCCGTTTATGGGTATCCGAATTTCCCATTTCTCTGTCCCTTTTTCTTTATTAAATTAAACAAATAAATAAAACTCAATACAGGTAGACTATTATCTCCATAACCATTATCTTGTAAAACGAAACAATCAGACAAAAAAACGTAAGTTTTGAAAGATGGGCCAGGTAACTGGTGGCTCGCTTAATGAGCCTAGTCCGCTGGTTAAACACTGTTGCACTTTAAATACGGAAGACAATTCATGCTCAAAACTTTGATAAAGAATAATCATGTGTTTTGGTAGACCTCGGCAATATCAGTGAACGTCAGTATACCTGAAAAACTTCAGATCATTGCATCGATAAGCCGATTTAACGGATTTATGCCGAATATTCTGTTGATATCCCCTATTACGAAGAAAATATAAATTACGCCCTAGTGTTACTGGATTTTGTAATCGGGTTCTGGCATTTTTTATCAGCATTCCCGTAATGAGGATGAGAATTGCCCATAGTAATAAGCTGTTGAAAAGTCATGCCATATTTCAATATCAAATCTTCAGATCTTCTAAAAAACTTCATTCATGTGTTTAGCATTTTGTGAAATCTATAACTTTGTTGTAAAAGTTAGGATGCGATAGTAAATAAACAACAAAATGCCAAGGTATCGTCAAGAATAGATTAAACGCGTGCAAATTTTCTATTGTAAATTTATATACCTTCTTATTTGCATTCTTCATTCAATGGATTGTGCTTATGAACTCTGCAAATAGTGCCAAAGCATTTCGTCAGCATAGCAAAACACATATGACGCCTTCACAGTGACCCGATAATTTCGTCGGTGATACTGAGATTATAAAGTTCTGTAGATCAAAATAAATCCATACAAACAACCATTAATCTTGTGTACTATGTTTTTGTATGTCTCTTTACTTTGTTCCATTGTTCCACAAAATGCTTTTTACTATGTCTTCCTTTTAGATGATTAGTTTTTCTTGAACCTTTTTATGGTAAGATTGATTCATGGTAATTTTTGCTATATTTTGTAAATATAAATGTTCCCGTCATCAATGTACTCCATTGCTATAAACGAAACACTTTTATTTCCAGTGTTTGGAGGAAACAACAGAGTTGGTGTTCACTGGAGAATATGACTCTTTTTATATTTTCAAGGTGCAATCTGAAATTTTTCTTTTATCTTTGTCTCTAAATGCATTCCGTTCATATGTTATTAGAAGATTGATTCTTGACATAACAAAATAATTGCTTTTCTTGTTGGCTTCGTTGCATCGCGTATGTTTGTCCCTATTATTATTATTTAAGGGATCCCATGATTTGTATTTACATTACACAGAGGTAAAGCGAAACATTTCTGTTGTTTTATGCCATATTTTGCACGTTGAATAACAACAAAAATGACATTTTGATTTGATCAATGCTGTCGGCACAGCAGACATGATAATCGTTATGGAGACATTGATGGCATATGCAATGAAGGGATATGGAGTAAATGCACATGATACAAACTTTTTACAAATACATGGTTAAACAAAGCAATAGAACAACGCTTTTGTTGTTGTTCTTCATCTTGAAGTCAACATGAGGACTTCAACAATGAGCTTTGAGACTCGATGTTGTATGATTTTCAGGGGCTAGTATGTTGCTACTAGTGTACAAACAATGTCAAAGATGTTTTACCTGTATAATATATACTTTTAAACTACTGCGTCATTCTGTAAGACCCACTTGAACACGACAGTTCCGTCGAAATATATTGGTCGGCCTTTTTTTTAGAGTTTTTACTCTTCTTTATTTTGCCATATGTTTTCTTTTTTTTTGTATTTTTAATTCACCCCTTTTCACACTTCACATGCCCATGTGTCTTTTTCTTCTGTTATTGACCTTGAAAGCTGTTCACCTTCGGAGAGATCAGCATTACGCGGTGCGGCATCACAAGTTGACTTCTCAACTGAGTTTTACTTTTGGTTTATTAAATCATAAAAACTGCATGTTATCAACAAATATAATGGTATTATGTTCTTCTTCAGATTTGAATGGGCTTTACATACATATATTTTATATATCGATTTTTCTAAATTAAATACCGAAACAAGACAGTTTTCCTTTTGAAACATAATTTGTGAACGATTCCTCGTCTATCATTAAACACTTCACCGAAAGCCTATAATTCATACACAATCTGAATAAGTAGTCTATTTGTGATTTTCAACGTGCACTTTGTTGGATAAGTTCGTTCTGCTTTGAAGATACAAGACGGTTTTTATGCACGGGTAAGAAGTTTTGGGGAGGATAAAGGAATTTGGATGAGCAAAACTCGGTTAATAATCAGAAATTCGCGGTGTATTATTATACCCCCACTCCGAAAGGGGGGTATACTGTTTTACCTCTGTCCGTCTATCCGCCAATCCGTCCGTCACACATATTTTCGTCGCATTTTTCACAGCAACCACACATGACAACCTCTTGGTATTTGGTATGGTGCTTCAGTATGGGATCCTCCCTCTTTTTGGCCATATCGAATCACAACTTCCTGTTTATCGACTACCTTTTTTACTTTCATTTTCAAAATTGTGACTTTTTCGTCGCATTTTTCTCAGCAACTACATATGACAGCAACTTGATATTTGGTACGGTGCATCAGTATGGAGTCCTATACTGCGCCTCCCCTTTTCGGCCATATCAAATCACAACTTCCTGTTTGCCGACTTTGTTCCTTTTTTAGCTCACCTGGCTATGCCAGGGTGAGCTTTTGCCATCACTTGGCGTCCGTCGTCCGTCCGTCCGTCCGTCGTCCGTCCGTCGTTAGCTCACTTTCAAAAATCTTCTCCTCTAAAACCACTGGGTCAAATGGAATCAAACTTTAACTGAATCATCACTAGGGTATTTAGTTTCAAATTTGTCATTTTGTATGTCTTAGGTCAAACAACATGGCTGCCGTTATTAAAAATAGAACATAGGGGTAAATTACAGTTTTTGGCAAATAACTCAAAAACCATTACAGATACCAAAAATCTGACAGGGCTTAAAATGCTCAGCATGAAAAGATCTACCCATGCTGAAATTTTGAAGAAAATCTGACAACCCGTCTGAGAGTTATTGCCCTTTTTCTGTAAAATTTTCAAAATTTTGATGTTTTTTATTTTTTATTGAAAAAACTATAACAGATAGAGGTAAAGTTTAAATTGCAAAAATGTTCAGCATGTTAAATCTACCCACATGGAGATTTTGAAGAAAATCCAAGTACCTATATATGAGTTGTGGTCCTTTATTGGTCAAATTTTTCGTGATTTTTTACTTTATGTCCTATATTTCAAAAACGCTTTGAGATAGAGGTCAAGTTTAAAATGCAAAAATGTTCAGCATGTTCAGGACTATATTTTATTGAACACATTCAAGTTTTCCAACCGCTTCCAAGATGGCCGCCAGCGGGGAACTTAGTTTACCATTTGACCTAATGGGAAAATTCATACAAAGAACTTCTTCTTGAGAACCACTGAATGGATTTGAACGAAACTTGGCATGAATGATGCTTATGAGGTGCTGACGAAGTGTTGTTACTTTAGTGCCGATCCATCATCCAACATGGCCGCCAGCGGGGATCTTAATTTTAACATTGGACCCTATGGGAAAATGCATACAAAGAACTTTTACTTTAGAACCACTGAATGGATTTGAACCAAACATGGCATGAATGATGTTTATGAGGTGCTGACCAAGTGTTATTACTTTGGTGCCAATCTGTCATAATACACGACGGACAGCATTGGACCCTATGGGAAATGCACACAAAGATCTTCTAGAGAACTGCTAAATGGATTTAACTCAAACATGACATGAATGATGCCTGTCAGGTGCTGACCAAGTGTCACCAGCTGTGAACTTAAGTTAACAAAAGATCTTCTTCTAGAGAACTGCGTAATCCAAACTTTGCTTATGAGAAGCTGACCAAGTGCTGTTACTTCAGTTCTGATCCATCATCCAACATGGCTGCCAGCAATGGGGAAATGCATACAAAGATATCATTGAAAACCATTGAATGGATTCAATTTAAACATTGCATAAATGAAACTTGTGAGATTTTGAATTGACCAAGCTTGTTACTTTGGTGCTGACCCGTCTTCCGACATGGCCACCAGTAGCAAAACATAGTTTAACATTGGACCCAGTGGGAAATGCATAAAAAGATCTTCTCCTCTGAGACTGCTTGAACAATTTCAGTAGAATTTTGATATGATAGTCCTTATGTGACCCTCTTCACAGTTTTATGTTAAATAGCTGCCAGCAGGGAACGTAGATTAACTTAGTCCCTTAAGTTTGGAAACTGCATTCAAAAATCTTCTCTGAAACTGCTTGAACAATTTTAATTAAATTTTATAAAAAGTTTCTGATTCTTATGTACATACACCACCAAAGATGGACCATCAATTTGGAATTATAGTGCTGCAGGTCCCAGGTGAGCGATACAGGCTCTGAGAGCCTCTTGTTTACTTTCATTTTCAAAATTATGACTTTTTCGTCGCATTTTTCTCAGCAACTACACATGGCAGCCACTTGATATTTGATATTGTGTCCTATCCTATACTGTGCCTCCTCTTTTTGGCCATATCGGATCACCACTTCCTGTTTACCAACTTTGTGCCTTTTTTACTTTCATTTTCAAAATTGTGACTTTTTGTCGCATTTTTCACAGCAACTACACATGACAGCCGCTTGATATTTGATATAGTGCATCAGTATTGGGTCCTTTACTGCACCTCCCCTTTTCAGTGATATTGAATCACCAATTCCTGTTTAACGAATTTGTACCCATTTTTACTTTCATTTTCAAAATTCTATCACTTTTTCGTCCTATTTTTCTCAGTAACTACACATGGCAGCAACTTGATATTTGGTATGGTGCATCAGTATTGGGTCCTATACTGCGCCTCCCTTTTTCGGCCATATAGGATCACCTCTTCCTGTTAACCGACTTTGTGCCTTTTTCACTTTCATTTTTGCATCTTATTTTTTCTGCAACCTTGTAATTGCTTGTATTGTGTCCACACTTGTACTGTGTCCACAACTGCACTGTATCCACACACACTTAATTTTGCACTTACCATATTGATTCAGGATTCAATGAGTGGGGTATAACTGGCTCCCATTCGGCGACAGCTCTTGTTTCTTCATATAATAGTAATTTGAAGTTTTTTTATATGAAAAAGCTCATCATAGAAAGCAAGTGGTTATACAAATAATATAAAATAACAATTGTCAATGCAGACTGAATTAAAGGGGTGAACCTTCAAAATTAAAAATAATTGTTGAAACTAAGAAAGATTAATTTCAGCTTTAAGAGCAACGGCGAAAAATATATTTTACGTGATTTATTCTAACGATAGAAATTTTTTACTTCCTTTGAACTTTTATATGTCTGTATTTGTATGGTCAAATATGAGTTATTCCCCTTTTCCCGCTTGTATTGTTATGACGTAGCAGTGTTGAATAAACGTTATGATGGCAGCAGACGTCTTTTTGTATTTGTCCTGATGTATCCGTAGACTAGGGGAATGTTTGTGTGTCACCCTAGTCTATAACATGGCGGAGTACCCTAAATGTTCCCGTTTTCAATGTTCCGTATTATTTGTTTACTGATTTTGTGAGTTGGACTAGTTTCCCCGAAAAATTGAAATTGTCTGCAGATTGGACCACGACCAGGTGCTCGCCATTGAAATCTGTTTGGAACTTTACACAATTTTGTAACAACTTTTGGACATTTTACTGTTGGAATTTTAAACAATTGCATAATTTTGGAATTTATCATTGTTTGGCAGTTTATATAATAATTACTTCGATTTACTGGTAAGAACTGAACATTTTGATTTTTGGAAAACCATGTGACATAGTATTCGTATGAAAACAGTATTTTATTTTGAAGAAACTCCGTATAATTTTTTGATCCAGCGAAACTGTACATATCTACGTTATGTGTATTGCCATCTGTCCATGTCTCTTTATTTTCACGTGGATCTGTGTATCGTGTATGTGCTGCCATCCGTGTCTCGTCTTAGTCATGATTTGCACGTGGAGCGTTAATTTGTTGACTGTTGTGTATTTGTGGAAGTCCCACCCACAGTAATTTATTGGTGATCTCGTTTATAATCATATTCAGATACAGTTTGATTGGTGATGATTGTATCGCCATCGTATTTTGAAGAATGCTCCGATAGATGAAAAGAAAATCTAGTCCATTCATTGTTAATAGATGATTTGCCAGTTACTAAAGTTCTTGTCAGTTCTAGTCAAATTTTGCGGTTTTTGGTCAAACCTTCAAAGGGAAGTTACTCCTACACCGGACAAACAAACATTTAACATGCACATTTGTTTTAAAGTACGGTCTTTGTGCTTAGCCAGTTTGGACAAAGTAATTCCCTACACAATATTCATGAGATTCTGCAGTAAGTTAGCATATTTTCGAATTTTTAATACTTTCTTAGTCACCGAGAAGACTGTTCAAGTTAGTACAGTTGTTTATTTTTATTACTTGAAATAAGTAGCACTTGAAAGCATGGTAAGCACTTTTGGGGATTGGGTTTTGAATTGTGTTGCAGACTAAACGTCTGCTAAAGGTTAAACTCTCATAATTTTTTATTAAAAATGCTTTATTTTTTCGGTTGGATTTCACAAGCAGGGAACCATTCTGTCCCCTTGAGATTTTTCAAAAAGTGACCTCCCCTTTGGGTTTTGCTAAATTCATTCAGTTGATTGCAGAACTGGCAAATGGTCTATTTGTTGGTGATAATTGTATCGCCATTTTACCAGCTTTTTTCCCGTTTAATAATGTTGCAGAACGTTACAATCGTTTATAAAGTTATTTCATATTGGTAATGTTTGCATTGCCATATGCCAGTAATTATTTGGAAGCTTTTTTGGTTCTAACATGTTTAATTGTCACATTGTCATATTTTACATATTTTTAAATTATTTATGCTGATTTGATTGTGAATTGCCAGTAGCGGTGTGATTTATGTCATAAATAAAACCTAGTTTTTCTTCTGTATTTTTCATTGTTTTTTTTTTTTTTATTTTTCGTGAGAGTGAGATGTATAAATCTGGAGCGATAGAGAGAGGGTAGTAGTCGTATTTTTTTTTTCAAATGTAGTGAAATTTATAGACATTTACACAAAAGTTGTGTCATACCTTTTTCAAGAGTTTAAGGTCTCTGATTACTATATCAATATTTTATTCAGCTATACATTTAATGGCAATTTTCCGGAGGATGTTTGAGTAAAAGTTCTATGCATAGTTTTTTGTAGCGTCGTTTTATATGTTTGCCTGTGTGGAAGAAAATCCTGGAGTGGATACCTGGTGCCAGACTTCAAACCTTTGGTATGAGAGTAATGCGTGCATGGGGTCCTGTGGAGTGACTTTTCGATGCCAGACTCTCGATTTCTGCATACGTACCTGGAGTGTGGTTTTCCCGATGGATGCTCGATTTTTGACAAATGTGAAAGTTCAGTATATATTTTCAACTATTTTGAATGTTTTGATAATTTTTATTACGTATAATTACTTTATTTGTAATACAGTATATTTTAAAATATTATGGTGAATCTGTTGATTACCATTGATATAAGACTACAATGTAATGAATACCATTTATTACACAAAGCACAAATAAACTTACAATCACTAAATCCAAACGATAAAAAGATCTTCTGCTTCCCTATCAGATGACATCGGCTGGAACTCTTTCACTCATTCTATCATACCGAGACACACACGAATGACGGGAAACCAGTACATACAATTACAGGACTACCTAAATACATACACACCAGTACCGCACTCACACCACAATATTTTACATGATTTTGTACTTTCAGAAACCCATAGACCATTATATAAAATTGTAGAAATTTTATTTTTGTGGGGCGGGATGTTATATGTCTGTATTTGTATGGTCTTATATGTTTTTGTAAATATGAGTTATTCCCCTGTTTGTGTGTCACCCTAGTCTATAACAGAACGTTGAAAGAAACCCGACATGGCCATGTTAAAACATAATTACATGACTTAACAAGCAATATAGTACTATACAAGTCAGCAACTATCTAAACGTGGTTTTAAACAAATATATATATACAGTTTCCAAGTTTGAATTAATCTTCCTTAAAAACAATGTAAACTGAATGTCATAAAACGGGTACGACGAGTGGGTCTCGACAAAGACTCTGTGATCTAGAACCTCTTGGAGACCCTCTATTTGTCCTTTTGTGAAACTTTTCATGTTATTGGCCAATCCGAAGTTCTTTTTCGGAAATCTTTTCGCCACTGTCGGACATGGTCTATGAAGCCATCAAAACAGTGCAGATGTAATGGCTGGTCATTTTGCGGAAGGCACTCCCGTAAGATAGCCAAACATCGCGAGTGTGTCACCATGACCATTGATAAAATCAAATAAGAAAACAAATTATTGATATCTCGGACAGAAATAAAACTGCATGGTATCTGCTAATTCTTTGGTAATATTCAAACAAGACCCATGGTACCACTCGTCACATTTATCACACATTATCATTAACCAATGTTCAGGTCCCCCACACAAACAGTATGAGTCAATATTCTCATCTGATATATTCTCACCATTTTCGATACGGCGTTTGCATCGTTTCAACCAAGATGGGAGTACCCGGTTATTACACAGTTTTAATCTGTCATGGTTAGTAGTGAATACTGTCTTTTGAAATTTCACTTTATACACATTGGGACCTGATTTGGAAATGATAATACCTGGACCCTTCCATGGAGGACTCAATTTACGATTTGTGCCTTTGACCACCGCAGTGTCTAATACATAAACAATGTCACCTACATTGTATTGCACTTCAAAAACCTTTAAATCATAGTTTCTTTTCATAATATCTTGTATTCTTTTAAGAGTTTTTCGTGCTATATCATGTGACATTAATATCGAGTTTTTCAACTTCGCAACATAATCATCTGTGTTCTCAGAAGGTTCTACTTCTGATGGAGGAAATACTCAATCCACAGGTTGATTCACCTTTCGCCCTAGCATCATCTGATCGGGTGAAAATCCGGTACTTCTGTTAACGGATGCTCGAATAGCTCCCGCAAGTTGAGAAATATTTTCATCCCAGTTGTCTTGCTGTTTGTCTACATAACAACGAACGGCATTCATCAGGGTGCGGTTGATACTTTCCACCTGGCCGTTGGCAGAAGGCCGGTAAGGGGTCGTTCTTGTCTCGTGTATATGTAATATATCACATATTGCTTTGAAGAGACGACTTTCGTAATTCCGCCCCTGATCGGTAAAATCTGAAATGGGAAGCCAAATCGCAAGAAAAACTCGATAACGGCAGCCCTATCTGTTACTTCTGCAGTCTGAGACGGCAAGGGGATACACTCTACCCATTTCGTAAACTGGTCAACCATTACAAGAACACATGAATTACCAAATTTTGACTCCGGGAGTGGTCCTAAGAAATCGAGATGTACACGTTCCATTCGCGCACTAGCATGAAACTGGGTCATTTTGCACCTTGCTTTTCTATTCGCTTTCTTGCTTTTGTTACAAGTTTGACAACTTCGCACGAACTCTTTAATATCTGACCCTATTTTATACCAGAAATATCCTTCTTTGACTTTCAATTTTGTTCTATTCATGCCCTGATGACCAGATGTAGTGATATCATGACACAATGCTAATATTTTCTTAACATACTTTTTCGGCACTACTAGCCACTTACTAGTGCCACCAGGAGAATCAGTTCTAAGTATCCCGTTAGAATCAATTGAAAACATATCCCTATTATTCCAGGAGCTTTTAGCGGTAGGTCTACTTCGAAACAACACAGACTCGGGTGGATCTTTCTGTGTGAGTAGCCAGTCAAAGATAATCTCAATATCTGGATCATTTTTCTGTGCGTCTTTGATTTCCTGGTGCGAATAGTTTATCCCAAAACAGTTGGTGTCTCCAGTGGTAGCCGCAACGTTTACTGATGTCACAGTTTCTCCAGTGGTAGCCGCAACGTTTACTGATGTCACAGTTTCATGAGATGGTTTGATAACAACATCACCATTTGTCATAATTATTTCTAATGAAGTATGGCGAGCTTTTTTGTCATTTTCTAGTGACACTGTTGCTGCCATCCGATCATCCCTGGAGTTTGCACTTAACGGAATTACATCATCAACAGTTTCTGTAAATTCTGCCCAATTTCTATGTGCGAGAGCACAGTGATGACAACCTCCACAAGGCAGATCAGATGGACTTAGGCAAGCAGTTTGTTCTGTTTGAAGACGAGAGAGAGCATCAGCGTTTTCGTGCCGCCTTCCTGGTCGGTGTTTTACTGTCATGTTGTACTGATACAATTCCTCAAACCATCTGGCGAGTTGTCTCTGTGGTTCTTTTAAATTCAGCAACCACGGCCTAGTAAATAATGTCGGAATTGTCATGTGAATCGTACCACGGCTGGCAGTTCCTTTAGTGTAGTACAGTATTTTCTTTGTTCTTTTGTCAACACGAAACTACCGTAGGCGATTACTCTCTCTTGGCTTTTTTGCACTTGAATGAGTTCTCCTCCAACTGCAAAATTGGAGGCATCCGTATCTAATATAAACGGATCAGTGTCGTTAGCAAATGCAAGAACAGGTGTTGTACACAAAGCCTCTTTTAGATCTTGGATCTCGAGAAAGTCCGAAGACAGAATTTCTGTTAGTCATCTCCCCATGAAAAATTCTTCTTACCAGTTATGCTGTATAATGGCTGTGCGATTTTCGCGTAATTTTTTATGAAAGCGCGATGGTAATCGGCAAATCCTAGGAATTGCTCAACCTGTTTAGTTGTTTTGGGAGCAACCCAATCCTGGACAGTTTTTACATAGTCTTTACCGATTTGCATACCATTTTCATTTACTTCTCTGCCAAGAAATTCCACTTCACGCTGGAATAACTGACATTTAGATGGTTTCAATTTCAAACCATATTATCTCAGCCGGTCAAAGACGGATCTCAAATTGTCAATATGAATGTTAAAGTCTTTGCCAAGCACAACCATATCATCCAGAAATGCTAATATAATATGCCAATTTAATCCCCTAAGTACTAAGTTAATGACCCGCATATACGTGCTGGGTGCATTGCACAGACCAAAACTCATTCGGGCAAACTGGATTAAGCCATTTTGTGATGAATAAAAAATAAAAGAGACAACAAAAGTCCGAATCGACCAAAGGAAGAGACCAGTAAGGAAAATCCGTATAACATTCCACTGAATCAGGGGAACACAATCCGACACAGAACATTTTTGGCAAGCCGTCATATTCCCGACTTGGAACGGGCATTTTATAAATAAAATGGTGGGTTAAACCAGGTTTATTGATGCATCAACCTCCCGCTTATATGACGACTAACTATAGCGGAATGCAGTCTTGTCACGGTCTGCTTCACTCACGCTGATTTGATAATATGCGGAGTTAGCATCTAATTTTGAAAACCAAACATTGCCCGAAAGAGTATCTAAACAATCCTCCATTAAGGGCAATGGATAAACATCTTTCTTGGTGACGGCATTCAATTTCCGGTAGTCAATACACCACCTAACTTTTCCATCCCGCTTGCGGATTAAAACGGGAGCGGAAGCCCATTCTGAAGTAGATGGTTCAATTATTCCAACTTCTAACATTTGTTGCAAGTGTGCTTCCTCTTCATTAACAAAGACTTTGGGTGTTCGGCGAATGTTTTGTTTAATTGGCCTGGCATCGCCAACATCTATCGTATGGTGAATAGCAGTAAAATTTCCAAAATCGAAATCGTCTTTTGCAAAAACGTCTTCGTACTCATTCAGTAGTGAACAAAATGTCTCATGTTGATCAGAGTCTAATTCAGATTTTAAATTTTCAAATAGTGACTTCAGATGTTCCGGTAGTTTTGAAGTATTATCAGTGATCGGTTAATGCGTGGACATTGCTGCCATGTCCTTAGTCTCATGTATGGGCACTGCTGCCACTTTCTTCTCAAGACAGAATTTCTGCATCTAAAGCATTAGTATTAGCACTACTTGTCCCTTCTTTAAAGCCATGTTTCTATCTGTCACGTTTAAAAAGCATATTTTCGGTGTAGAGTTGTTCGAATACACCCCACGTGGTACTAGCACGTGATCAATCGCGGGTTCTGCAACGAAAGTACCAAATGTTCGTGACATTTGACATTTTAGCAAAATAGCTGTATTTGGTGGTAAAACTGTTGTTTTGCACACAGTTATTTAAGCAACAGATTTCACCATGTTTGATTGTCCATATGTTAAAGGAATGGTGTTGTTGTTTATTACCAATTCATCTTTAATTAAGTCCACCACTACATTGTGAGTTTTCAAAAAATCATGTCCCAACAACATTTCATCATCAATCGGGGCAACATACACGCTCCAACGGTATGTGGTAGGGCCTATTTTAATATCAATTGGACTGGTCACAAATGATTCCATCAACATACCCCGGCCTGCAGCATGCATATTGATACGTTTCACTACTTCCGGTTTCACATTCCACGACTGGTAAACCCTATCTGAAACAATAGTTACCTCTGCCGCCGTATCTATAATTGCAACTGTTGACTGCCCTTGGACCTCTAGACCAAGCCTCATCATGGATGCTGAGCCTAACTGATATATACTCAGTGTCCTACCAAGACCATCCAAGTCACTAAGAGTCTCTGTATTAGTAACGGGAGCCGCCTCCTTTTCAATAGGCAACGGTCCCCGCAAAGTTCCTTTATTCGAACCCTCCAGACTATGCAAAATACCAGCTGGATCCTTCCTGGTATAACTATCCTGCCCCTGGAGTGTTGAAACCTCTAACTTCGGAGACCCTTCGATTTGCTTACACACTATTGAATCATTTAGGCTTTCGGTGTTGGTATGGGTTGACTTTAGCCTGATTCGGTCAACCCCTGTTCGTTTAAATTATCATTTGCCCTTTTCTGACTTGTATTCGACCCTTTCTTTTCCTTGAGTTTTGGACAGTCCCTTTTGAAGTGTCCAGTTTCATGGCAGTAAAAACAACCTTTACCTCGGTTTGGCACTCGAGATTGATCACTCTTTGGCAATTTTGGTTTGTCATTTAACTGGCGTTTTACAGTTGCCATTTCGGTTGTCAAGGTTTGCATACTTGCCAACAATTCTTTTATCTGGTCTTGAATATTTGGATTTCGGTTTTCCGTAGGACCTTTCGGTGTTTTTGCCAATTGCACCTTGACGGACGCCTCTTCTAACTCGGAATCGGACAAATAATCATGAGTTTTTACTGAGTGTCCGTAAATGGCTTTAACGGTATGTTGGTACCATTTAATTCTGTCCACTGCGTCCTCAATAGACACAGGTCTTTTGCCTGCTTCTTTGTCAATACAACTTTGACATAGACCGAGGATAGCTTGCCTATACATGTGTTCATCTGGCAAGTCTCTGAATGCTTTAGTTGCTAGAGATAAGACTCGATCTGCCCAATCCTCGATAGTTTCATTTGACTTTTGCCTTGCACCAAGAAACTGCAATTGTAGAGTCTCAGGCAGATCCTGAAAGCCGAAACGTTTTTCAAACTTTCTTAAGAGATCAGCATAATTCTGATCCTGTCCACGGTCAGCAAGCATAGCATAGAATTCACTTGCTTTTCCTTCCAAACACCAGCATAATTGGTTCCGGCAATCGTCAACAAACCAATTTGATGCTTCTGCAAATTTTGTAAACTTGGTGTAAAATGCTTGCCAACTACTGGAACCGTTATATTTCAATGATGTTGGCAAAGTAACTGGTTTACTAGCATGACGTGATTGAGTTGAAACTACTGGGGGGTTGTGGCAACACCCTTCTCCGTGAAAACTGCGGAGACTTAAGTGGGGACGGCAAGAAACGGCGTTGCACTGGAGTGAACTCTTGATTTCGGATCCCCCTTACAGGTGTGCCATTGCTCCATGTATTTATTGTTACATGCCTAGACCCCCTGTTGGGTTGGTCTGAACTGCCCCCCATATAAGGGCTTTGCATAGTACCCCCCATGTATGGCTGGGGTATCATACCCTCATTATGAGTATTCGGTACACTATAATCCCTGGTATAAGTCTGAGGTATACACTTAGGTGTGGTTGGCATGGTACCTGCATTATACGCAGGTAATGGTTTGCTAACATAAGTTGAACCGTAAAAGCTAGGTGAATGCAATGTGTTCTTTGGTGTTTGTGAACTGTCTGCATAATAAGCACTCTGTTTTGCAGGTGACACATGTTATGTAATAGGTTGATTTGCATTCGTATTACCCCGTAAATCAGTTTTGACATCAACGTCATCTTTTGAGTGCACTGGACTACGGTCAGCACTTTGCTTTTTCGGGGGTGAGCACCTTTTATATGTGTTTCTATTAAAATCCTCACCATCTGATTCATGTTCAGATTTCATCGGTAGAGGGGATCTTTGATATATTGTTCGATTTAACTCATACGGTTCTGATTCACCTTCTGATTCATCATGAAAGTCAAAATCAGAATTTGGTGCTGGGGTGAAATCAATCAAATCTAACAATCTACGAAAACCTCTGAGGTAGGGAATTGTCGCTAATATTGTCTCGGTTATAATAACACCCTTTTTTCTTTGTTCCCATATGTTATCTGCTATTGTCTTACCTATCCCAGGCAGAGATAATATTTCTTGATATTCACAAAAATTAATTTTAACTTTCCCTTGTGACATATTTATTTCTACACACACTTAATAATATCTAAATTTCTGTTATTATCTGCATTAAATATCAGTGACAAATCGAGAACACATAGAAATAAATAACCCTTCAGAAAAATCAATAATTGGAGATTGCGATTTTACTGCAATTTCAATTTCCGGTTGTCACTAAATCAGTAATACACACAAATAATCAATGAAATCATCGTGGAATATATTTCTCATTTGTGAAAAACGTTAATGTTATCTTCCGAGTGTATAAGAATAAAGTATCAAGATTTATTTACTTGAAAATATGTTCACATCGAACGGGTAACACTAAAGCATACTTGTTCTAAAAATAGATAAGAAAAATACCCTTGAACACGCCGTCGATCACGTGTCCACTCCCTGTGCTGAAAATGCACTTTCCATGGCTTCTACAATTTTGCATAATGTCACATTAGTTTATCTCATTAAAATCAACATTTGTGCGCTAATAATGTAACAATTTTCAACAAAGAAGCTACGATAAATGAAATTATTTTTTCGGGCTCTCTGTGTTTCCATGTGTGAACCCCGGGACAGCCCCGGGACAGTATGAAAACTTACTGTCCGCTTCAACTACGCTTTACGAGCAGAATCGGTGCTCGCGGCGCCATTATGGTGAATCTGTTGATTACCATTGATATAAGACTACAAGGTAATGATACCGTTTATTACACAAAGCACAAATAAACTTACAATTACTAAATCCAGGCGATAAAAAGATCTTCTGCTTCCCTATCAGATGACATCGGCTGGAACTCTCTCACTCACTCTATCATACCGAGACACACACGAATGACGGGAAACCAGTACATACAATTACAGGACTACCTAAATACATACACACCAGTACCGCACTCATACCACAATATTTTACATGATTTTGTACTTTCAGAAACCCATAGACCATTATATAAAATTGTAGAAATTTTATTTTTGTGGGGCGGGATGTTATATGTCTGTATTTGTATGGTCTTATATGTTTTTGTAAATATGAGTTATTCCCCTGTTTGTGTGTCACCCTAGTCTATAACAGAACGTTGAAAGAAAACAAACCCGACATGGCCATGTTAAAACATAATTTTTTCACTGCAACTGTAAAAAGAGTATTTTCCTTTTTAGTGTCGAATATAGGGGACAGAGGCCCGGCTTCCTCGGCCTATGTTGGAAAATATTGGAAAAAAAAATATTTGTCTGATCCCCTCTAAGCAGACGAGTTGTGCCACAGGTTGGTCAGACTCGGGCAATTATACCTAATCAAACCATACAAGTGAGCAACTAGTGCTCCTCTTTTGTCGGATTCACTTATGCTAAAAAAAAGTGAAATCTAACGTTTTAGTATACACAATGTAGAAATAAAAATATCGAAGATTTATTCAAAAATATTTAAAAGATTTTTTGTATTTAGAACAGTTGATACATTCACTTTATTTTTGTATAAAATATATGTTCTTACTCCTTCTCCACATTTCAGCCCGGTAGCCCCCTAATCGAAGGCCAATACAACCGAAACGTTGGGCATTAAACCGTTCCTTTATCTTTGTGTATTTTATTCGTTTAATTGTGGCATACTTTACACTTTCACTTTATTTTTGGACTGTGAATGTTTTTGTCATCGCCCCTCCTGACTCCTCAGTAGTCTAGAATTTTTGTATTCAGAGACTTGCTTCATATTTTTTTATGGTGATCATTTTGAAAGAAATAACTCGTTTTCTCCATACTCTACATTTCCGTCCCCTCTCCTTTACCCCTTCAGTTTTTTCTTTCTTTCGTCCTCTTTCCCCCGATCCGTTTCATTTCTCTTTCCTCCTTTTCGGTGCTGACCCGAAAGCCGATACTATTTGGAACCTTACAATATCTAAATTTTTGCAAATTTTGTTGAAAACGAGTATCTCCCTTATGCAAAGCTTCTGTAATGCCGTAGTTTAAAAAAGGGGAAAAAACTACCGTTACAAATTATAGACCCATATCATTGTTATCAACAGTTGGCAAGGTATTCGAAAGGAATGTATTTAAGCATTTGTTTAATTTCTTAATATCACATGAATTGTTAACAGGTTTCCAACTGGTTTTATTCCTGGTCATTCTACTGTTCACCAGCTAATAGAAATATATCACAGAATTATTATGTCACTGGAAGAAAAGAAAATGTCGTGTCTGATCTTTTGCGACGTCTCAAAAGCATTTGATCGTGTTTGGCACACTGGACTCTTAACTAAACTAAAAGCATATGGTATTACTGGTGATCTTTATAAAAGGTTTGAAAGTTGTCTATCTGGTAGAAATCAACGCGTATTTGTTTGTAATTCAAAATCGTCTCTAAAAGAAACGAACGCAGGTGTACCTCAAAGGTCTGTTCTTGGAGGTGTACCTCAAAGGTCTGTTCTTGGACCTCTTCTTTTTCTAATATATGTAAATGATATTGCTGATGATTTGTTAAGTTTCGCTAGACTCTTTGCGGATGATACTTCATTGTCATATGCTTCCCAATACCCTTATACAATTGAACATATAATGAATATTGATCTTGAGAAAATTTCGGAATGGTCTCAGTCATGGTTAATAAATTTAAACCCTCAGAAAACAAAGGCTCTTTTAATTACGAATCGAGATATACCACATCACATTAATATATTATTTGAAAATCAAACGGTAGAATTTGTATCATCGCATAAACATTTGGGTATTACGAAATTCTAGAAATCTTAATATCTTCAAAAGAATAGTAAAACCAAAATTATCAAAACCACCTGATTATTACAATTTTGGAGATAGAAAATTAGATATCCTTCATACCAGATTAAGACACATGTGCAGTTCTTTAAAGGCGGATCTTTATCGTAAAAACATAGTTAACAACCCATCTTGTGATTGCGGGCATCCCTTTGAAGATTGCATTCATTTCTTTATGGAATGTAAATTGTTCACTGAGTGCAGAGACAATCTCTTTGCCGCTCTAAATAATTTTACTATTAGTATTGAATTTCTATTGGCTGGTGATGAAAACCTTTTGAATGACCAAAATATTTACATATTTTCTTGTGTACAAAACTGTATCAATCGTACAAAACGTTTTGATCAATTCTGATTTAATGTATTTAAAACTCACTCCAGTCAATATGTTATTTATTTTTCCCTTTAGTCTCTTATTTTTTTTCTATTCAGACATCTTTCATGTTTGTATTATATTTATTATATATTATTGTAATTCCGTCATTTATATTTGTATACTTAAACACATTCTTGTATTGGGAGAGGACTTTTATAATGTTGGTAAAACTTTTGTCCAATCCCCTTGCTTATTTTTTGCTAATAAATATGATTAAATCAAATCATGCAAAGCTCTGTCCTTAGCTGGTTTTGGCTTTACATTTAGATCTTATTGGTTATTTGTTCTCTCTCAGCTTTTAACACCTTTGAGTTGATGGTCTTCCAAACGTTTAGATTTTATCTGTATTGAAGAGACATAAGTTGTCGAATTGTGCATATGCAGAAAATAAATTCACAGTAACTTCGGTATTTAATTATTTCACCTACAACCCGTCCCGGTTCTCCTTCAACGTGCACCTTTCTCTTCTCTCCAGCCACCTGTCTTCTATTACCCTGTCACCCCGCATTTTGATTTCCAAACTACACTGATCACGAACCAAATGTGACAGTTTTGATTATGGTGTGATTAGATTGAAGATTCTAATATGACTCTCTTCTTTCGCTTTGGAAACAAAGCTATGTACTAATTCCAACAATATTTTTTAGCACATGCGTAAATTTTTTTTACATAAGGACATTCGTAATGTACAATTTCACATTTTATTCACCCAATATTCATTTTATTTTGTGTAAATAAAGTTTTAAAAAATGAATCACCCAAAAATTCACATCAAATAATGACAATAATAGAAATTTACAACAGTTACTAAATTTAAGACTCGGAACTGAAATTGACATAACCGTAACCTAGCAACGAATGTGTTGTTGTTATGAAATCTTATCTGTGTTGCATAATCATGCTCTACAATTTAAATATGAAATTTTTAACGTCAATAAAATTATAAATATGAGTTTAATTCCTTTTCTTTTCTTTTTTT
>MJUU01018742.1:110076-144602 GCA_002080025.1 Modiolus philippinarum
TTTGCCGCTACTCTTGGTATATTTACCGAAATAATCAAAGTTCAAATAAAAATATTTTCCATAGACCTTCATGCTAATTTCACTCAAATTTTAAAGACATTCGATGTGGGAGTGATTGATGAATGATTTACGCAAACCAATGAAAAGACACCAAATTGATTGCCGATGGATTACTTATTTGCATATAGGGTGTTTGTTTGTTGTTTATTCGGGTGGCCAATGAACAAACAGAACTTTGATTGGTTTACTGATTTACATAAAAATGTTTAGTTACATCTGAGAATAAAATTTGCAGAAACAATATCAAGTTAAAATTTACTTTTATTAAAATAAATTTGTTTACAGGTGACAATTTTTTGTTGACACTTTGTCTGTAATTAGTCATGAATTAAAATGTTGTTTCTTAAATGTTTGTGGACTGAAAAAAGGTTATTGTCTCCAGATTTCTTGGAAATTCTGCGTGAACATGATATTTGTATTTTTGTTGAAACAAAATTAACAGATTTTGATAACATAGAAATACCAGATGAATTTGATTATATCACAAAAAATCGAAAAAAATTTAAAAGGGCTTCAGGTGGCATTATTGTTATTTATAAAAAATATTTAGACAAATTCTTGAGATTTCACGATACGGAGAGTGAATTTGTTCTTTGGTTTGAAATATCGAAATCTGTCCTCTCCATTAATTTTGATACTCTTTTCGGTTGTGTATATATACCTCCTGAGAATTCTAAGTATTCTACTCTAGATGCTTTTGAAGAACTTGAAAACGAACTAAATACCTTATCAAAAATTGAAAAAAATTATGTTACCCTTCTTGATGACTTTAATTCCAAGACTGGTATATTGCCCGATTATTTAATTCCAGACGAATCAATAGTTAGTTTATTTGATTTAGATTATGACGCTGATATTTTAGCTTATTTGTATGACTATCAAGAATTAATACACAACAACATTTCTTTACAGCAAGCATCAAAATGTCAATGTAGACCAAATAATTATGGTAATAGACTAATTGAGATGTGTAAAAAGAATAACATTTATATCGCGAATTCAAGATTGGGGTTAGATAAGGAAATTGTTAATAAACATGTAATGATTCGATGTCGTTGATTATCTTATCGTTTCGTCTAAAATATTTCCTATTATTTCGACATTCGAAATCTGCGAATTTTGACCGTTATATTCAGACTGTCATTGTATGATTAAGTTCAGTCTCCAGGCTAAGCTTATAGATGATCGTCCAACCGACAAAGACGAAAAGCGCGAATCGGTCTATGTAAAGTGGAAAAATGGAAATAAAACGGAATATATAAATTATGTTCACGACGACTCAAACGGTAATATCGAGGGCGTTTTGAATAAGCTTAACGAAATGTCAATTAATAATGGAACTCAAAATGAAATAAATGATATTGTTTCAGATATAAATAAAAATTTTACAAAGGCAGCAGCATAAACTTTTGGTAAAAGAGATACTCATAAAACATACTATAAACATAAAGATTCTAAACCATGGTTTAACAAAAAATGTTCACATAGCAGAAAAAAATTTCATAAGGCGCGAAAAAGATACAGTTTCTTGAAAAATGCTGAAAATAGACGTAAAATGAGAATGGCTAGTAAAGAACATAAAACTACATTAAATAACGCGTTTGCAAACTATCAAAAAAAGACTGCTGACGAATTAAGAAATATGTCTAAAAAAGACACAAAGGGTCTTTGGAAAATCCTTAATAAACTTAATCATTCTGGTAAGAAAGACAATAGCAACGACATATCTCTCCATGCGCTATATGACAATTTTAAAGCTTTAAACGACTGTGACGAAACCCGAGATAATCAAGAACTAGATTTTAATTTTCAAAATATTTCTGATGAAGTCGAATTATTCTTAAATGGACCAATTACAAGAGAAGAAATTAAAAAGGTTGTTTCAAATCTAAAAAATGGTAAGGCTTTCGGGAACGACGGTATCTTAAATGAATATATCATAAAGGCAACGACAGATAGAACAATTAAGATATAGTCAGTTGTATCATCAATTCGTAATTTCATGCATCTATAAAATAAAGGTTCTAAAGCAGATCCGGAAATGTATAGAGGTATTACTCTAAATTCATGCTTTAGTAAAACATTCTCTTCAATTTTAAACAACCGCTTGAATACTTATGCAGATCATGTCGAGTTAGTTTCTAAATCACAGGCTGGATTTCGTAAAGGTTTTTTCTACTGTAGATAACATATTTTTATTGCATGATCTAATAACCATATATTTTTCATTTGGCAAAAAACCCTTTGTAGACTTTAAAAGCACATTTGATACAGTTTGGCGATCAGGTCTTTGGCAAAAATTGCAAAAATCGGGAATTAAAGGGAAAATTTTTACTGTAATTTTCAATGTGTATCAAAACATCAAAACATGTGTTAAATAGGGGATAAAGTTTCTCATTTTTTTATTTCCCATATTGGAATAAAACAGGGTGAAAATTATCTCCTTTTCTCTTTGCTTTATATCTTAATGACTTGGAGACATTTTTTTCAGATAACAATGTTACGTGTTTAAGTAAAGTTTCAAAGGTATGTCAGGAATCTTTACATATTTATATAAAACTGTTTTTAATATTATATGCTGAGGACACAGCTCTACTGTCGGAATCACCAGAAGGATAACAAGAAACTCTTATGATTTTTCAACAATACTGTGATAACTGGAAACTTAAAGTTAACACTAGTAAAACCAAAGTAGTTATTTTCAGTAACGGAAAGAATGGACATAATCACAATTGTAAACTCTATGGAGAAAATATTGAAATAGTAGAGTCATATTCATACTTACGAATACTTTTTAATTTTAACGGTAGTTTTTGCAAAGCTCGGAAAAAACTTGTCGAACAAGCACA
This sequence comes from Modiolus philippinarum, assembly GCA_002080025.1. Taxonomy (NCBI): domain Eukaryota; kingdom Metazoa; phylum Mollusca; class Bivalvia; order Mytilida; family Modiolidae; genus Modiolus; species Modiolus philippinarum. The sequence continues at coordinate 112,986 of MJUU01018742.1, forward strand.
GAAAGCTTTATTTGCTCTGTATCGGAAAATATAAGCATCCCTGTTGATTTACAACTTAAACTATTTTACTCACTTGTAAGTCCAGTGTTAATGTATGGATCCGAAATATGGGGATTTGAAAATAAAGATATAATAAAGAAAATGCATCTTCAGTTTTGTAAAAACATTCTAAAAGTTCGCTCTAGTACACCAAATTATATGGTGTATGGGGAACTCGGCAGGTTTCCGTTGGAAACGATAATAAAACGAAAGATGGTCTTGTTTTGGATTAGTCTTTTATTAAACAACAATAAATTGTCGTCTATTATATACAAAACAATGTTTTCATTGCACCTGCAATTTCCTCAAAAATTTAAGTGGATTTCATATGTTAAATCAATATTCGATGAAAACGGGATGAGTTTTATTTGGGATAGTCAAATCTTAATGGATAGACAGTATTTAAAGACATTAATTACACAACAATTAAATGATCATGGTTTTCTCAAATGGGAAACTCATCCAGAGGTTATTTTTACTCAGAATATAAAATTGAATTTGGTTTAGAAAATTATTTACTGCGTTTAAATGAGTGTGATAGAGCATATATATCTTAACTGAGATGTTCAAATCAACGTACCGAGAGAAGAAAGAATATGTCATCTTTGTGGGAATGGTCTTGGTGATGAATTGCATTATCTTTTTATATGTGATTAAAGAATTTCCGTGAGAAATATATCCCGTCGTACTATACTGTCTATCCAAGAGATTACAAATTGATACGTTTATTAATGTTCTGCAATGTTGAACTATGTAGAAATTTAGCAAGGTATTTAAAAATCCTTATTCGCACTATCCAATTGAAAAATATAATTAAACTATCAGTAACCGACAGTAGTGCTGTGTGTTCTGTCAAATTGGTTATTAAACTTTATATTAATATATTACATAATATTGTGTATTTGTGTATTGGAATTTTGTGGTGATTACCAGAGACATTTTTTGTTTGGTATATGTTTTCATGTTTGTATGTTTATTTATGTTTTGTCCTCTTGTACACCTCAAGACAAGACAAGACAAGACAAGTTTATTACAACTTAGGCACAGTACGTGCTACAAGAGGTTTGCAGAACATAAGACAACTTACATTACAATGCAACGACAGCTACAACAATGAATTAATATTAGTCATTTGAAAAAGAATAATAAATAAAAATACATCATCAATTCGTGGTTTCACAGTAAATAAAAGAGAAATAAAAAAAGATATTGTTTAAATTGTATGAAAATGCATTTCAATCACCCTTGTTAATCCCGATACGCGATCATTGAAAAGGCTATTTGAACAAGGATTAAACAGAACATTGTTTATATAAAGTTTGTCTCTTACTAATTTTACCGTCTTTCCTTCCAGTTTTGCTTGTTTGAAAATTGGATATAGTATTTTACGCCGCTTTTCAATGTCTAACGGGAATTGCTCATTCACACTATAGAATTTTCCTTTCAGGCGATATCCATTTTTCAAGACTAAATCCAAATCTTTTCTGCGAAGAAAATGTACTACTATTGGTTTAACTCCTGCTGGACCGGGTTTACCAAATCTATGTGCGTTTTCTGTTTCTATTTGTTGATCGATACCTATTTGTTTGCATAAGAATGTTCTAATGATGTCCTCACATGTTTGATTTTTATTATACGGGAGTCCAGAAAAAATGAGATTGTTTTTCATTGAATGACATCTGACTTCTGTTACATATTCATGTAGTTTCCTTATCTTTTCATTTTCTTCTTCTTTGTTATTTTTGCATTTTCGAAACTCTTCTTTATATCTGATGAATTGTTGTTCGGCCTTTTCAATGGACCCTTGAACTTCTTGAGAAAAATGTTCCAATTTATTATTCTTTATATTCAGTTCTCTGATGGAAGATTCCATTACATTAATATTTTCTGTTAATTTCTGGAGAGCGGTTTAGGTTTCTATTAATTTAGTTTCAAATTTATCGTTGATATTCTTTGGATATTTGCCGATTTCTTTCTCTAAATGTAGCATTCTCTCATCTAAGCTCTTTACAACTAAAAGTATGTTTTTGGCAAACATTTTCACATTGAAATCATTATCGCAAAGATTTAAATTACATTTTAATAACAGTGTGCGCCATCGGGAAAACGAAGATGAAACGTCTTAGATACTGATTGTGACGACTAAGTAACGTTGTCTTCCCGATGACTTGATCTAAATTTTCACGATTTTAATACATTTTTGCAAATATTACACTTACTATGACAAATATTCTCATGAATTAAATTAATGGAGCGTTGTGCACTTTTCCACTGTAGAATTTATCCGCTATATGGTAATGCATGGCATGAAGCGGCAAAAAATTAACTTTCCATTGGTGTATGCCACGTCATCCTTTAACATTTACTTTAACAGATATTAAGAGAAAAGTCGCGGCAAATTTCGTTGTGGCTACTTTAGAGGGAGATTTAATTGAATTATTTGATTAATTGCACTGTTATGAAGTTCTTAGCAATCGTTAAGCAAAAACCTAAATTCGTTCATAACTTTTGTTTACATTACATTTTTTACCAAAATAGAAAACAAAAACAAACTTAAAGATGTAATCATGGTTAAAACTGGTGAAAGACCTTGCAATTGTTCTCTGAACAATTGACCTTTTATTACTACTACTAGTAGTAGTAGTATCATTAAAATTATTATTTTGAAAACTGAAGAATCATTTCCAAGATCTTGACAATAATACCAATTGTAATTAAAATGTCTTACTTTTTTCATATCCTCAAAATATAACGACAGGATGTTTTTGTTGCAAAACTGTTGCTCATATTCTTTAGTATAACTAAACCAGCCTCCATATAATGGCTCTAAAAGATTCAGATATAAATAAAATAATTAACTTACAGTAACTTCTATGTATACAAGTAGGTTTTTTTTTTGTTACCACTATAGATCGATGCCTCAGTTGGTGGATTGTTTGACCTAAATTTTCATCTACCAAGAAGTCCATTAATGATTTTGTTTGATGACTTGAAATATGTAAAATTTAAAAGAAATGTTTAAATATAAGTAGTTTTCTCTTTCCTTTGCCTTGGTTTTCTCCTTTTTGTTTAGTTAGTCTTGATTATTTGTTTTCATTCAGTTTTTATACATCTTAAAATTGGGTCTTAAAATGTAATTATTTGATCTGCGCCGAAGAGATCTATGGTAATCTGCGGAGACTTATGTCAGAATGACTTATGTGATTAGTTATTTGTAATACGTGTCAATTAATCAGTATAGTATCCAAAGTTGTGAGACTTCTTGGTTTTGTTTTCTAAATTTGATTTTCACTATATATCAAGACAGGTACCTTAAAAATGCACTTTCTGCTGATGGCTATTTCGATAACTAATGTCTCTTCAGTGCAGATTAAATAAAAATATTTGAAAACCAACAAACATTAATATTTAAACAAAAAGTCGTCTGAAGGATAATACACCGTTATTGGTAACATGCCCAACACGGCCATCAAATAATTCTTTATTCTTGCTTTCCCGAACATATTCATAAACGAACAGAAATCAATATCAATTATCTACTGTTCATGCCCAGCCCTTTTTTCTTTTTCTTTTTTTGTATTTTTTTTCTATTCCTTTTTTTCTTTTTAATTCTTTTTTTTAATTTTGCTTTAAACAACGTTTTCACTTTGTTTTCGTGTTTTGTCTTTTAAACGAGTTTGTCGTTTAATGCAGTGTGGAGTTGGTAATACAATTCCCCGTGTTACAGGCGTATGCTCTTTATTTTTCTAAGATACGGTGTACTTGTACATGAGATTATATCTCATGTGTGCACTTTCATTGGCGGATCCAGAGGGGGGGTCCGGGGATGGGAACCCCTCTTTTTTCTGGACAATTATGAATGTTTTAATGAATATCCTGATGTTTTATTAAGAAATACCCCAAAAATTTTTCGCGCATCGCTCCGCTCGGCGAAATCTCCTTTCATTTCCAATAGGAAGTCCCTCCCCCTTTTTTAATTGCCTGTCTTTGTTCAATAACTCTTATCTAAATTAACGTAAACTCCCTCCATCGTAGTTTTGTCCTTAGCTATATTTTATATTACTGATTATTTGCATTTCATTTGGTTTTATGCATTTTAAACATTTTTTTGCAATAATGGATTTCCTATGTTTAGGTTCTAGTGCTGCTGATGAGGAATAAATTTCCGAAATGGCCATACAGCTCATTTAAATTATGGCAGTTGGAGTTAACATATGTGTTATGGTCTCATGTTCATTTACTCCATATCCTTTCATAAAATATTAATTTTTAAACAGACTTTTGAAATACCTCGGTGTTTTTCAGCTTTTGAACTATAAACAAGATATATACCAAAACTAAAAGAGTATTTATTTATTGTGCTGAGTGGTCAATTGACGAAGTAGCAGAAACAACCTACATGTACATGTACATGCATGTCCAACATATGATACTAGGGTTTAAGTAAAAAAAAGCCAGGTTCAGCGTATCATGACTGACAAAACCAGTTTTGATGGGCACATTTTCCAACTAACAATGAAAAGATATGGAGTAAATGCATATGAGACAAAGTTTCTACAAAAACATATTATATCCAAGCAAAGGAACAACGCTTTATTGTTGTTCTTCATCTTGAAGTCACCATGAGGGCTTCAACATTGAGCTTTGCTCATACCTCAAAGTAAGTTCAAGACGTCCTTTTACACCGGTTTGTGTGAGTATTATAATTTCTGGTGTTTATCTGAAATTCAGTAACATTGACCTAGAACTGGGTATATAAAATTACTCAGTTAATAAATGACGGAAATTTTAATGCTGTAGCGTTTATTTTGGGGGTTCGGTATTTTGGTATTATGATCCAAGAACTTTCTCAGTAGATCATGCCTTTCATTGACAAATATGTGTACGTGCTCCTAATGATATTTTACATTTTGTCGCGTTCTTATTCAATCCACCTTTTTACGTAAGATACTATTAGTGTTGGATATAGCTAAAGGAAAGGTTTCTAAAGCGTCTTGGAACCTACAAAGTACAAAAACTATTGTAGGACTAAAGCTACGTACCGTCTCCATACATTGTATCAAGAAACTGATCCCACGTTAGATCTTTCCCCAGAGATGCTGATTTCCCTTTCTGAAAGTTGAACATTGACACAAAAAGGTCTTTGGGATTTCTTTGTATATATATGATCTTTCCTTTACCATTTTGAAGCTGTAAAGGTAGGTATTTGTAAGGTAGATGTGTTGTAATCAGTCTGGGACTCGCTGCTTTGTTAAGATTTTCTTTATCTACTAGGGTTTCAATAAATATATCTCCCATAAAATATGGATTGTAATTTGCCGACTGTTTAATCAGCATTCCTATCACTTCAGTACCCCAGTGTGTTCCTGAAAAATATAAATGAATTATTATTACATATACATGTTATAAATCGATCGTTCCACTCAAATTTTCTATGTAGTAAGGTTGGCAACATATGTAGTTGTTTAAACAAGTTTCAAATAAAACCCATGTATTAAAACCACCTATAATACTTGTGAGCAAAAAGATTAATAATAATTTTTTTTTACCAGAATAATAAAAAATCAATGAGTTAAGTTATAAGAATAAGTCTATAAACTGGTTTTTAATTTTCAAACCCCATGTCTTAAGTTTCTTGTATAAATGATGTTTTTGACTTGGTAGGTAGACTCGTGGAATCGAGTGCTAAATAAACAATGAATGGGTGTGGAGTCAATACACTAAGAACAAAGTCTCTATAAATACACGATGAAACAAATCAATGAATATTCAACACTGTTATTGTTGTTCCCATCTTGAAATCACCATTAGGTTTTCAACAATGAGCTTTACTAGTAACACAAAGTAAGTTCAAGGCGTCCATTTACGTGTTCATTCAAAACCATTTACTAGTATGTGTTTATTATAAAAATAATTATATTTAGAATTATTTGTTTTCTTCATAAAAACCACAATCCGACGACATTACAGTTGATTTATGTCCTGTTGGTAGCCATTTTGTCTAATGCAACTGTAAAAGAGAAAACTTAATATATCAATTTAAGGAGTTCTATATTTTAATTGATTACAACATCGAGAAGCCAGTCTGATTCGTGGGAAGCGAAATTAAGTTTAGCTTTTTGGTAACTTTTACCATGTAATTAAACAAAAATGAGACTCATTTGTAGTAAGGGACCGACCATTTAACTTGAAGGGGGGTTATGGTTTTTTTTCTGGACAGAAAATTTTTTTCGCGCTTCGGGCTAAAAAATTTTTTTTCCTTTTTCACTTGTAACAACAAAGTATTAAAAAAATATTATTTTTTTTNGCCGTTACCATAGAAACGAAGCTGGTGACATTATATTTTTAATGCATATTTTGGTTCAGAATAATGGAAAGTATGTTTATGCAAAATTCAAAAGAAATTCAATGGTGTGTTTAAAAATGGTTCATCTGTAGGGTCCCACCTTAACTTGAGGGGGGTTATGTTTTTTTTCTGGACAGAAAATTTTTTTCGCGCTTCGGGCTAAAAAATTTTTTTTCCTTTTTCACTTGTAACAACAAAGTATTAAAAAAATATTATTTTTTTTGTGGGACAGAAAGCCTCCTTCAGAATATTTTTTTTCATCATTTTGGCAGCCAAAATATTTTTTTGTAAATAAAATCAGCTCCAAAATATTTTTTTGGAAAAAACCATAGCCCCCCCCCCCTTTTCAAGTTAAATGGTCAGTCCCTTAATGCTCTTACCAGCTTTTGGGTATGTGCACAAAAACACGTCGGACTCTCTACACTCAAAATCATGTATTTCCTGAAATTTTTTCTCTGGATCAGGGTATAGGCCTGGAAATGGCGGCATTGTAATACCCTCGTACTTGAAAGGTCCTCCCATCTTATTCATTGCTTTTGAAATTTCTTCAATTCTCCTAAAATATACAATCACATAAATATGTTCTACTTAGTGTAATGTTTATCATAGTCCAAAAAAGGAAAACTACCTTGAATTGAAAATCATCATTTATCTTGAAGTCGTACCTAAAACATACCTCGTTTCGACTTTCGTATCAATGGACTGGTATATAAAGTACACATTAAGTCTGAAACATCAGGAATATATCTAAACGAAGTCTCAAAAAAGAGCTACATGAATTATTCTAAACTGTGATTTTTATTGTTTTCTTCCCTGAAATGGTAATCATTTATTGAAAGAGTACCAGAAATCTATTTTAATGTTTAAAATTGTAAATGGGTTGGTACCTGAATATCTGCTTATGCAGAAAGAGGCTTTCGGTCTTCTTCAAATTGCGATATATTCTTCCCCTTTTCCGTAAATATTGTCTATTTCGTAAATTACATAATATAGCTCTCTTAATCAAACGGTGACATATAGATTTTTTAAACTCAACATACAGCTGAAGTGTATAGCTCTGAAATATCAAAAAATTAAAAATCTGTCTTATATTTATTGCATACGAAGCTAAACAATAAGCATGTGCTCAAAGTTCCCTATATATTCTTTGTAAATATCGCTGAAAAATACTGAATTTGGCCTACTTTTCAAAGCCTGATTACAGGAAAAGATGATCGGTGACATATCATTTTTATTTTATCTTTTGAGACAAAGGACAAAGACCTACGAAATATCCAGAAACTAAAATTTCATAAGAAGACAAGGTAGTTTACCGAACAAAGCATTACAACAGATTCTTATTGGATAACATTTTTTTATTTCGACTCGTTATGTGTTATTCTAGATATTCCTTGTAATTGAATGCTTTGGTGTAATAAATAATTTCTAAACCCAAGGCCATGGACTTTCCTTTTAAAATTTGGCCTTGAATAGGTTGCAATGCTAAATATAAGATATAAAAAAATCGATGATTGTGAAAACAGGGCGCGAAAAGTGTCCATCTTTGACTTGTGAATTGAAGCTTTTTGAAAATTTATGTTATTTTTAGAAAGTTTTTACTTACTTTGTTTGTGATTCGTCCATTTTGATCAGTATACAATGTCACAGATTATCACATGCACTGTGTAAAATGTCTATGTCGTTTTACTGTGTACACTAATTTATATACATGATATTAGCTAGGCCATCGTGTATAGGTCAGGTGAATACACAAAATCTATTTACCACAGATAATGAATTAAACAACTATTTCTGATGAAATATATTGTGTATTTACATTCATATTTTGTTATACTACAACTTATTGACAAAATTCATAAGTCGTCATTTATTATATGGCAAGAGGTGGAACGTCATGGTTGACCGAATATACAAAATTATCAACGCTTTGTTGCTCTTCAAAAATTTCTTCCGTGAGGTTTATGTTTTTCATTGATATTTGAAATACCTTGATGTACTTGCATTTTGACCTCCCAGGCTTGTCGTTATTATACTTGTAGAAAGTATAACCGCGATATTGTATTCTAACAGAAATCTTTGCGCCCCTTCAAAATAAAAAAAAATGAATAAAAATGAATACAAAAATGCATGAAGATAAAATGTAGAATATGTATTTAAGATGTAATGTAAAGATATGTATTTTTCAATATTTAGTAATTGGCTTCATATTTTGTTTTATTCCATCCTTTGAATTCTTTAAGTTACTCTTACAATTTTTATATGCCATCATTCGTTGTGGCTTTCAACTGATAAATCCAACATTTTTTTAGGGTTCAAACACTACTTGATAGCGTATCTGATTGCTGAGGACTACATTGAAGATGGTCCGTGTGAGTTAAATTATCAAGGAGATATAAATTATGCTAAATATCTGATAACTTCCTCTTTTTCCAAAAATCCAAAATTGTCCATAATATGACCGTTTCTCAAACATATAATGACTTTTTATTGAAGTTTTTATTTTCAAAAATGTGTAAATTCTTGGCAGAAAAAAAACGGACATAAAGAGTCTTTGTAAAGGACTTTCTTTGTCGTAAAGTTTTTCATTTTATTATATCCTTTAAGAATCCCTTAAGGGTGATTGTCTATCTAAAATAAATTAGAGTTTGTACAAATGAATGCCATCATAGATGAGTCTGTTTTTCACCATTAACACTCACACACATAAATTGTTCTATCAGTGTGTTATCCCTTTGTTATTTATAACAGATGTTCAAAAAGCAAATTACAGATAATTTTGTCGACATCTAGCAAAGAATTTCAATCAAACCTGTGCTAGGGGCCGTCTTGGACTTGCTATGAGGTACATGTATGAGCATAGCTCATTGTTGAAGGCTTAATGGTGGTTTCACGATGTAGAACAACATTAAAAGCGTTGTGCCTATGCTTGATAATACCATGTTTTGTAAAGACTTTGTCTCATGTGCATTTACTCCATATGTTTGCATTGTTTTTAAAACTGGAGTTTTATCTCTTCTGCAGTGTGTGAGTCCGAAAAAAAGATTTCCAGTTCGAGATATGTACAATGTTTTTTTTTATATTTCAGTAATGGTTTACTTGTTCTTAAGAGAATTACTCATACGGATACACTGTCATACTTTAAAATTTTGGCATTTTTATTTTTTGTAATGTCCAAATGTTATTCTAAGCACCTGTTTATAGTGCCCATATCCCAAAGTTTTCATACAATTGACTCGATGAGTGCTCTGTTACTGTTTATATGTTGATTGTCTTGTGCTAGTCGGCGATTGTAAGAACACTATGCCAATTACTTATATGTATGTTGAGAATCCCGTATCCATGGGCGATACTTTACATGGATGTAGCGTCGTTCGACATCTGAATTCCGCTCAAACTAGTGGGAGGGGCCGCCTTGAACTTATTATGAGGTGTATTTGAAGACTTAACGATGAAGACCAACACTATAAAGCGTTGTTTCATTGCTTGGTTTTACCATGTTTTTGTAGAGACTTTGTTGTATGTGCATTTACTCCATATTATTGTATTGTTATTTGTATTTGAATATTAACAAGTAAAAGCCCTTCCTTATCACCTAGGGCAAGCTTATGAGATGAAGAAGGGATTTAACTCGTGGATTTAACTACCTGACATTAGCTTTTGTTTTTCTTTGCTTTAATCCCTAAATCCTGATTCCAGACCAGAACAAAAAGTTCTTCATTGACTAAACTGAATCGCCCTCACAGAAGCACATATAAAATGGAGGGGGTGTTTACAAGAAAAGGAAAAGATTGTCATTTAGGGTGTAATCTACAAAAAAGAATCTGAGATTTCTACGTAAATTCCAAAAATTTCTGTCCTAAAATTACACGTATGCGTCCTTTCTGATGTAAAATACGGTCAATATTGTAATTGAGGATCACATCACACCTTTTGACATTTGTTAGTACAAAATCCACCTTTTGAACCATGTACAAATGTACTAAAGGTATAAATAGAACACGATATGATGACTTTAAACCATTATACAAATAACGTACAATGGATCAAAATAAAATAAGGTAGGAAATAAAAATGTTATTTTTATTTTTACTATTATTAATTTTTGTTTGTTCCGTTGTTTTTATTTTTACAAATATACCGTTAAAAGAATTCATAACGCTTAAACACTATCGTCTGTCCGTCTGTATGGCGTCAAAACTTTTCGCATCTCCCGCAACTCGTTCTAAAGTCTATAATTTTTAAACAAACTTAAAGGAATGCTTTAGTCTATATTCTTATCTTAATTTTTTTTTTTTCAGATTTTTAAGCTGACTTTATTATTTTAGCATTAGCATTTCGGAGTTGTAAAAGTATACCTTCATTAACCGCACTTCTCCAAAGCCGTTTGTGTTTTTCAGTCTTGATCTTGCAGGAATACGTATCTGGGTAGGAAAGACTTCCATAAGACACATCACTGACTGACTGAATAAGAATTGAGAACTCTTACAATCCCGGTTGCATTATATTTGATTCTGCATATGTGCATTTCGACAACTTATGCTTCTTAAGTGCAGATAAAATCAAAATATTTGGAAACGCATATACCGACATATTTTTAAAGACTAATAGAGAACAAATTACCAATACGATCTAAATAGAAAAGCCAAAATCAGCTAAGGTCAGAGCTATGCAAAAGGGAGATACTTCTTGGTTTTGAACAAAATTTTGTTGAATTTAGATATTGCAAGTTTCAATATAAATCGGTTTTCGGCTCAGCACCAAAGTACTGACTGCTGGGCAGGTGAATTCCTCGGGGACTATCGGCTCTTCAATGCCGATCAAATCAAAATGTTTGGAAATCCATATACCCGAAATATGTGTAAAGACTGATAGAGAACAAATTGCCAATAATGAAGTCTTGCATCAGTGTATATGCACCATAAATTTTGGTTTGTAAGGTTTCCATGTTATCCTTGAATTTGTTATTTAACTTATTAGAGTCTCAAGGGTCCCGACCTGCTCCTAAGGGCTTTGTGGTTTTCATCAATATTACAAGAATACTTCAGTATATAATGTAGATATACATCGTGTATTTTGTTATGCTATATGGATTTCACCCTCTTTATTCTGTTATTGGCACCTTTTTTTATTACAAAGACAGAAATTTTTCAATGTGGATAGTAAAGGCGACACTGTTGTTATCCATGGATCATTTATCCATTTCCTGAAAAAACACGAAATCTTTATTATATCAATACTTCTACATTGTATGTTTGAATATAGTAATGTCAAATAGTTAAAACGGAATTTAAGTAGTTTCACATAAATAGAATATTCCATCAAATGGACTTTCCACTCTGTAAGAAACGAAAAAAAAAACATAATTGAATATTTTTCATGTACCATTTTTATGTTCAACAGCAAAATAAACGAGATGGACAAGAGGCATGTAAAATTAGGAGCGCCATTTGAATATGACGGGTCAGTATTTCCACCATTTCCTGGTTTGTATCCTGATCCGGAAAGAAAATTTAAAGAGAAAAGAGACATGGAATGTTGGGAATCCGACGTGTTTTTATGTAGTTACCCAAAGGCCGGTAAGTGGTATTACCTAAATTTGTCACACGTACGAAATTTTGTGGTCGGGGAATCGGAAATGGTATATCAGAATATGATTCACAAATACAAAAACAATAAGAGCTCTCAGAAATCTTCAACCCAAACCTCCCCTTTCTCTGTTCCGTTAACGAACAAACCCCAAAACAGGGAGACTACTAACCCCATAACTACGATCTTGAAAAGGAAAGGGACAAAACGTAATTTTGAAAAATGGAGCAGCTAAAATGCCGGCTAGCTCAAGGAGCCTAGAAAGCTGGTAATGCACTGTGGTACTACGAAAGAAAAAAGTCAAACTCAAAACTTCCAGAAGGGCTTGGCAAAGAATTGTCATGTATTACAGTAGATATCGGCAGTAACAGTCACGGGCCAGTCGGCATGTAAAACGCTCAGGTCAACGAATCCCAAAGCTAATTAAACGGCCACATGCAGAATATCCTGTCTATATCCTTTTTTACGTTATACAGAATGTAAGTTACGTCCGAGTTTTTCTAGATTTTTTTTCTGGAATTTTAATCAGTTTCTGACATTTTTGACAACATTTCCGTAAAATCGATGGTGAGAAATGCCCTTAATAAGCTGCGTGCGAGTGACATGATATTTTCATATCTTCTTTGAAACTTTTTAAATGAATTTATAAAATCTCTAACCTTGTAGTAAAAGTTTGGATGTTGTATGCGGTCAAGGAAGGGGTAAAACTTTCAGCCTACCGAAATGAGGATTTACACCCCAAGCTCTCTACCTTTCACTGTATCACCGTCGTGCAGAGACAACATTGCCATGCATTTGTCAGGTTTTCACGTCTGATATATCTACAATGTAGACATTTCACATGATGAATATAACACTTTGTGTAAGCTTGACTTCATTACAATAAAAGTTTTGCCACTTCCATGCGGACTGCTATGTAAATAAGTCGTCGATAGTAGAACAAACGCGTGCGAATCATACCAGTTGAGAAATATAAACCCCGTAGGAACTGAGCTAGAGGAACGTCACCGTCATGAAAAGGAAAATTAGTAATACTGAAATCGAAATCATCCCTTTTATCGTAAATTTTAGCTTTTATATTACCAGAGTGAATGATGATAGTTGAAGAAAAGGGCAGTTTTTGGAATCATTGTTAGTTTTATTTAAATTCAGTTCTTGTAGGTATATGATGTCGATATAATCTTAAAACTGGGGATTGTCAATAGTAATGACCTGATGTTATCATTGAAAATAAAAATAGCATGATTCCCGTTTTGTTCGGTTCCGTTTTGTTGGTTTTTTTTTCTCATAAAGTCACGTTCGTAACATAATGAAAAGATCTTCAATGACAGGTGCACAATTTGTAACAATAGGAATTCCAATGACCTGTTGATAAACAATATTGCCAAAACGAACAAAAATGTTTTCCATATGTATACACTGGACACATAATACGTTTTTGTTTAAATATATAGGAAAACATTAGATACGGTTTATTTATTTTGTTCCTGTTTAATGATCACACTTGACACATAATGTATATTTGTTTATATTTGTAGACACATGATAAACAAGGAAAGGATACTGAGTACATTGTAAATGCACATGAGACAAAGTCTTTACAAATACATGACGAAACCAAGCAATGGAACAACGTTTTCGTTGCTATTCTTCATCTTGAAATCACAATGAGGCCTTCAAGAATAAGCTATGCTCTTACCTCATAGTAAGTTCAAGATTACCCCTAGCACCGGCTTTAGCGGAATTCATTCCTAGATGTCGAGCAATGCTACATCCATGATGCATTTTTGTATATATTTGTATGTACATATGATGTATTTGTTTATATTTGTAAATAGGCATGCACTGGACACATGATGCATTTGTGTTCATATTTGTAAATACACACTGGACATATGATGCATTTTTGTGTATATTTGTAGACAACTGGACACACGATGCATTTTGTTTATCTTTGCAGGCACACACTGGACACATGAAATACTGTCTATGTTACTGTCTGGCTCTACAGAGTACAATAAATTTAAAACATTAGAAAGCATGTTAGAAGCAATACCAGATATGGATAGTATAAAGAACAGAGACTCTCCCAGACTTTTTGTTACTCATTTGCCGTACAAGTATCTCCCAATGCAGCTGAGAAACGGAAAAGGAAAGATAGTGTATGTTCAAAGAAACCCGAAAGACCTCCATGTTTCTTTATACAATCATCAAAAGGGGAAAGGAATGATGAGAGACGATATAAAGTGGGAAGAATTCTTTGACGTTATTTTTGGAGGGAAAGGTAAGCCTTAATACATGTACTTTGCTTATTCATTAAATGCTTTACTTTCATTGCAAAAAATGGATACACTTTATTTGTTGAAAGTAATATCATTTAACCAGAATAAGTCCTACTTTCGCACGTTTCACCAAACTCTTGCTCACTTGCCAACATCGTGCTTTTCTGGCAACAAGTTAATTCTCAATGTATCTCATCACTTTACAAACATGTTCTCATCGTGCACTATATAAACATTTTTGTAAAATAACGGTATTTGTAGATGTATTTGGGTACATAAGTAACTTCATCATACTTGTTATTGGTACCACTGAACTGCTCATACAATTTTTGTATTACCTGTGCTAAAACCTTCACGAGACAGTCATGAACATATTGTGTAAATGCACCACGACGAAATAAAGGATATGAATGGTACAAGCATGATAAAAACCAACATCCCCCACTCCACACACACACACACACACACACAAACACAAACACACACACACACACACACACAAAGTAATGAAAAACCATTTAAAAAATAAAAAAAAAACAATAGCAAGACAAAAAATGCACACACATGTAGACATAAAACAACTTAATATAAGATAAAAAAAATAACATCAGATGCGGCCGGCAAAAATAAATATTGAAAGGATATAGATAAATGCACATGAGACAAAGTCTCTTCAAATAAACGGTAGAACCCAGCACAGTAACAACACTTTTATTATTCATCTTCATTAATGTTTCTGAAAACACCTAAGTCTTGTTTTATATTTGTTTTAATAGCACGAATGTTTGTACCATGGTTTGAGTTCAGTAAACAATGGGAAGAACAATTTGATAAAAAGAACATACTACCACTATATTACGAAGAAATGAAGCAGGTATGTATTGTTGTAGGAAATGCTTGCCATCTTTTTATTTCTTTATCAATGCGTTAAAATCAGTATCCAACAAACAACTGTAACGCATTTCTTACTCCTGAAGAAAAAAATAACGTGGAAAGTTTGAACAATCATCTTTCTTTGTCATTAACGCGATGTAACTCAACATAATTCTAATCATTTGATTTGCATTTTACACTAGTGATAGATAACTTAATAACAATGTCACTGTCAATTCAATTTCTGAACATTTCGTCAAATTATGGCCTTCATTGCAGATTAATTTAAACTAAATGGTCCATGTATTGAAATACATTGTATGTTTTGAGATTTGAATCTTAATAATGAAAAACCGATATCGACCAAGGGCAAAGCTATGCTATCCTCAAAATTTGCAAAAATGTAGATATTGCAAGTTGCCAAACAAATCGGTTTTCGTGCCAGCACTGAAGTACTGACTACATGTAGAAATTTAACTTTTCGATAACTAAAGACGGTGGACAAAATACCATACATTCATGTGGCCGTATAATATTATTGACAAAATTATAATATTCGGTGGCTAGTATCTGAATAGAACCCTGTAGCCATATAAAATTGACCTCAGTTTAACATTGAAGTTTGAGATAGCGGTATTTTTGTCAGTCGGTTATCATACTGAGGTCAAACTAGGCCAGTCAGTTCATAGGACATAAAAGTGTCAAGTCCAGAAAAAACACTTAATACGTTTGATCATTTCCAATATTGGTTAATTTTATGGTGTTTTTTGAAACTAAGAAAAGAAAGAATAACATTAAATATTTGGAATAAGGATATAAATAGCTAAAAGATCAAAACCTTTCAGGGAGCAATGGGGAATGAAGACAATGGTATCCAGAGGAATGATTGAAGAAATATGTATTACAGTGATTTACTTTTCCTTTTTTTTATCACGGGTTTATTACAGACATAGAAAGGAAGAAAAATAAAGTTTTTATTGAACCTTTTGTCCAATTGGTCTCTCAATAATAGGTCATTCGTTGATCGTTCGACAATTTGTTAACATCACGCGTCATCCATAGGGCTTCAGCAATCAGGCCACAGTTTAAAGCCACAGCCAGGCAATACATTACGATTGTATTGGTATTTATGAGTCACGCATAAAACACAAAATTATATTTTAAAAAGATAAAATGAATCTCTGTATATACATTTGCAGGATATAGTTGGAAACATATTAAAAATTGCAGAATTTCTGGAAATTCCTTGTTCAAATGACTTGGCAGAGGAAATTGGTGATAAATGTAGTTTTGACAAATTAAAAGCTAATAAGATAGATTATACGGCAAAAATGGACAAAGAAGGAAGGTCTACTCTATTCAGAAAAGGTATTTAATGCAGCTATATGTATGAAGAGAACCCCAATTTTAGAAGTGATAAAGGACTATCGAATGTCGAAGTGTATATTCGAAACTCAAACGTCCAAAAACCTTGTAGAGATACCATATAGAGTTTAGTTCACGATAAGAGAAACAACCGTTTTGTGGCAAAAATGGAAAAATATATATAATGTACGTTAAAGTCAAATTGTTTTAAATGGCCAAGCCTTCTAGGAACAAACCTAACTTACAGTTATGAATTTAAAATGTGACGACCCGTTTAGATGAAAACATAAACTGCTTAATGCATGCACAAAAACTCGGAAAAGAATAAATAAAAATGCGTATTGGTTCAGTTCTTAAATCGAGAAAAGGGAAACTGTTTTAGTATGATTAGCCATATAGATACTTCCGAGCATATTAGAAAAACCAGTCAGGGTCTATTTCTATTTCATTCTATGGAACTGAAATGTTTTATTCATATTCAATATCATGAGAATGTAAAATTATTTCCTCCACCAAATCTGACATTAATAGTGTTTCATCTTTTATTGAAACATTGCAAAGCGAATTAAGCATCAATATGTTATGTACATATAGTTGTGTATATCTGTAACATATGAGAGATAACGTTTGTTCAATAATTGCAGGTCAAGTTGGAGATTGGAAAAATTGGTTCACAGTATCACAGAATGAACGATTTGATAAAATATATGATGACAAAATGAAGGACTCAAGCTTGAAGTTTACTTATGTCTTTAAGTGACTTTTTCCGTCTCTCATTGTCAATGAGAAGAATCTGGCCATTCCGTGGAGTAAATAAATTGTGCACCGAATGTCTTCATTGTGACGCGATAAGACATATTTATGATAAATGCTATATTATTTTATATGTCATTTTAAAAGGGGGTGAATCTCATTTCATTATAGTATGCAATTATATCAAACTTTGAATTCTCATATTTAATTACAACAAAATGTCTTTTTAAACATTGTTATTTATCAGTCATTTAACAGTGCATGTTTATTCCTTGTTACAACGCAGTAATAATGATGCCAGTTTGACAGTGCAACTAAGTTTATGGATTAGAATTCAAACAGCAGAAATAACTTGAGAACATTCTACTATGATTTACTTATTTGACTTTACTAGCGGGTTTGACATGTTCAACACGGTAGGTGTCTCATAAGAAGCAGGAAATGTTTACTTTACCGGTGCACCTCATTTCACGCATGGTTTTTATTGGGTCCGTGTTGTTCATCTTTGTGTATGTGTTTGTGTATGTCTTCATTTTTCTTTTCTGTGCCGTACTCATGTTGTGTCTCTGTTTCTTTGTTGTTTCTAATGTTGCCATTGTCTTTGGATTATTCATTTTGGATTGACGGTTCGGTTCTCACTTACTTTACTCTTTACAACTCTTTCTCTGTGATATATTGAAGCACTAAATTCGATTATCGAATCCTGAATCGGCCCATGCGTTTGGTCCATAAGATCTTTCTGTCTTAGTTTGTCAATGTATATTTGTTCCGGTTTACGCAAATTATTTGGAAGAAAGCATATATGCTTACAACGTTCATTCCTTAAGAAACAAATACTGTAATATTTTGTTCCGTTGCTATTATATCCTTGCGTGTCAACTTTTCGTGGACGTAAATTCAAATTGATGAAATCTCTTAATCTGTGTTTATCATTACTGAATAACTTAATCACCGAAGTTACTGCATGTGAATTTAGTTTCTGCATATGCGCATTTCGACAACTTATGTCTCTTCAGTGCAGATAAAGTTTAAACGTTTGGTACACAGAATTACTACACTATATATGATCTAAATATAAAGCCAAAATCAGCTAAGGACAGGGCTTTGCATGAGGGAGATACTCCTTAGTTTTTTCCAAAAAAAATTACAAGAAGCAAGTGAGAACCGAACCGTCAATCCAAAAGCGAACAATCCAAGGACAATGGCAACACCAGAAACAAAAAAGGCGAAAAAAAAAACAGAGACACAACATGGGTACGGCACAGAAAAGAAAAACGAAGACACTCACACACAAAGATGAACAACACGGACCCAATAAAAAACCATGGGTGAGATCAGGTGCACCGGTATAGATATTGCAAGGTTCCAAATAGAATCGGCTTTCGGGTAAGCACCGAAGTACTGACTACTGGGCTGGTGAATACCCTCGAGGACTTGCAGTCTAACAGCAGAGTC
The DNA here is from genome assembly GCA_002080025.1 of Modiolus philippinarum. Classification (NCBI taxonomy): domain Eukaryota; kingdom Metazoa; phylum Mollusca; class Bivalvia; order Mytilida; family Modiolidae; genus Modiolus; species Modiolus philippinarum. The sequence goes on from MJUU01018742.1 coordinate 131,685, forward strand.
ATCGGCCCAGTGGTAACAAATATCTAAATACCGAATTTACTGTGAATTTATTTTCTGCATATTCGCATTTCGACAACTTATGTCTCTTAAGTGCAGATTAAATCTGAACGATTGGAAGACCAGACACTCAAAGATGTTTCAAAACTGATAGAGAACAGATACCCAATATGATCCAAATGTAAAGCCGAATAAATTAAGAATCTAGGACCTTAGAAATCTTAGAAATATTTCAGAGGCGAAATAATATCATCATCGTCTGCTTGATAGAGATCTAAGCGATGTGTGACGTAATATTTTAAGGACAAGATTACTGATATAAATTGATATAAATATTTACAACTAAAAATGCATAACTTTTTTTTCTTTTTTTACTACCACTGTTTTCATGAATTGGCCGATGCCTCTGCTGGTGGACTTTAAGTCCCCGGGGGTATTCACCAACCCAGTAGTCAGTACTTCGGTGCTGACCCGAAAGCCGCTTTTATATAAAAACTTGCAATATCTAAATTTAACAAAATTGTATTTAAAACTAAGGAGTATCTCCCTCATGCATAGCTCTGTCCTTAGCTGAATTTTGGCTTATCTATTTAGATCCTTTTGGTTATTTGTTCTCTATCAGCTTTAAATGTTTTTTCGGTTAATGGACTTCCAAATGTTTTGATTTTATCTGCACTGAAGAGACATAAGTTGTCGAAATGCGCATATGCAGAACCTAAATTAACAGTAACTTCGGTATTGCATTATTTGGTGATTCTGAAAAGAAAGTAATCCATTTAGCATTTAGATTTAGATATAAATTAAAAACAAATATTGTATATTAAAGTATAATATTTGATCTTATGCATTTATCATTTTATTTACAGTATTCGCTTTCTCTGGTGTTCATTTCCGTTTAATCAGAAATGTTGTAAGCAACAATGGCGGATTTGGGAGAATTTAGGCCAAAAGAAACAATGTACATGTTCAATTAACTATTCTGATGAGAAAAGAGGATTGATTTTACTATAATTAAAAAATTTTAATTAGGAAATATGAATTTAAAAACTGATAAACAATTTAAAAAATTCAAGAAAACACTATTTGGGAGGCTAAAACTGGCAAAATATTGCTAAAATATCATTAAAAATCATAATACAAGATATTTTTATTAAAAGTTCTGATCTAAAGAAAATACGTCATGTACATACAATCTTAATGCTAAATTGAATATCTTCTTTTCATAGACACCAAATACATGAAAACAGTGGTAGTAAAATAATAAAACAGCAAGTGATGCACTTTTAATTGTAAATATTTTTATCAATTAGGCATGTAAGTCTCGTACAATTTTGGAACTTCCGGGATCAAAAACTGTACCCGGAAATAACATTTTCAACAAAGATATATGACGTTTCAAACAAAACTTTGAACGTCATAATACTCAGACATCATGTTTTGGCGGGAAGCGTTTTCGAATTGTATGTTTATTGTGAATACTCGTGAGTTACATGACGAGACCGACAGACCCAATTAGACTGACGATTCTGTCTCAAATCGGTCGAATCTAACGGATATAGAGCGTAACAGAGCAAAGCGTAGTGAGCCAAGGGGCAGCACTGGTCAGTCTAAGACCCTGTAGTATTACGTCACACATCGCTTAGATCTCTATTAAGCAGACGATGATAATATCATTTCGCCTCTGAAAATATTTCTAAGGTCTTAAGTTTTTATGTTTCTTTAAGGAAAAGTGAAAAGGCATGAAAACATCGACACTGTTTTGAAATAAATATGAAAATTTAACTGTTTAAATAGCATTCTCGCGATTTTAATGATTGGAATGTCAGAAATGTAAACAATCGTTTGACAGGCAGCAAGTCCTGAAATATACCGCAATTCCATGTTGTTTTGATCATATAATTAACTTGGGTAAACAAAAAAAAATTCAAGATAAGATGTGATGTGACATATATAATTTAAAAAAACACTTCTTAGTTTAAAAAGCATTCACTGCCCTCATCGGTCTCTCTTCGATAGTTTTAGTGAATACTATTATCTTAGTGATAAACGCATATCTGTGAGTAATTATTTTTTATTATTGCTGTATTTTGTTATGAGTTCATGGAAAAAGAAATTAAGAACGGACGTAAGTACTGACCAAAATTTTATTGTACTTTTGAATGGCCCCAATCATGAAACTTCACAGTGCAATTTGAGCACGTATCAAAAGTTAAAGTACGCACAACGAAATTTGCCGCAGCTTAAATCGCTGTAGCAATTTTGTTTTAAATAAGACCCTAATAAAACATATATGTATCCTTTTCTAAATTTTTGCCCCTACTCTTGGTATATTTACCGAAATAACCAAAGTTCAAATAAAAATATTTTCCATAGACCTTAATGTTAATTTTATTCAAATTTTAAAGAAATTCGATGTGGGAGTGATTGATGAATGATTTACGCAAACCAGCAAACCAATGAAAAGACACCAAATGCATTGCCGATGGATTACTTATTTGCATACAGGGTGCTTGTTTGTTGTTTATTCGGATGGCCAATGAACAAATAGAATTTTGATTTGTTTAATTTACTTACAAATATTTATGTAAATCTGAGAATAATTTTTGTAGAACCAATATCCAGTTACCATTTACTTTTATTAAAATAAATTTGATTACAAGTAAAAAGTTTTTGTTGACACTTTGTCAAGTAATTACATAATTAATTTTTTGATTCGCAATCTAGATTAACTCCCGACCCACGTGTTTTGGTTAATCAATAGACCCAGTGAATTTTAACAATAAATACAGGTGTTCGGTTAACCAAGTATACTCCATCTGTTTTCGACTAAAAAATGGTAATGGAAAACCTTTTGACCCTTTGTTGTTAAATTATGGAATGCATTGTATGAAGCGTCAAAAAATTAGCTTTCGTTGGCGTATGCCATGTCATCCTTTTTAACATTTACTTAAAAAGATATTTTGAGAGAAGTCGCAGCAAATTTCGTTGTGGCTACTTTAGATGATATCCGCGCCGAGCCCGTGGAGTCAGTTTCAAGGATGACAGAAATATGCATGAACTTTCCCTCTCAGAAGGTCTAAGATATCATAGGATTGTTATCCGCATTTTAATATAAATATCCGTTAATTGAGAGCTTGTAACAAAGAAGCATCCTGTGCTTTAAGGCAGTCATGCGATAAAAAAGTCGATCGAATGAGTGTGATCTTGAATTTTTAAGCCCGATTGCATACTGAACACAAAAGGAGAGCAGAAAGTCTAATAAAAAAGAAATTCATGGAGGACTGAAAACACAATTAAATTCGATTTCAATGGTGGGTTCACTATTTTAAAAGTTGCTGAGTAAAAGCAGGATGATGGACTTTTGATCCGAATAAGAGGTGTAGATCTTTTTTTACATGTAGTTGCAAAAAGAAATAAATCAGTGATCCAGAGAGATGGAGATAAAAAGACAGTGACCAAAAGAATGAACAATGAAATAAGGAAGGAGCCCATCAGAAGTCATTCAGTATCGTGAAAAAAAAAATCCTCTCTAAGATACATTTTCATTGATGAGCTCAGTAAAACACCCTTTTACAAATGGCGAGAAGCTGAAGTTCAATTTAGTAAAATATTACGGAGAATGATTACAATTCATTAGTATGATTAGTCTGTGAGATATGCATTAGATGTAGTATTCAGTACTTAAACTGACTTTCAATCCTCTTGCGACCCTTAAAATGCCACCTATAGCACAAGATCACGAAACTATAGATACTGGGATTGATTAAAGTCTGATGATTTTTTTAATTAAAGTTCTTACCTCAGGAAAAGAATCCGATACTGTATTAACAAAGGTGAACCTTCTGGCGATATAAATAAGGCGCTGTTACGAGTGGTCGTTTGGAAGCTTCAAAAACATGTGATTCTGCCCATGCCGCTGTGACACTGGTAGTTAAGAAAAAAACGACACTTTTTAATCGCCTTGGACATTCAGAGTCTTATTTATTTTCATTACAGCTTGAGACTGCAATAGCCATTGCTGTTGAAAATACATCCACTGTATTGTCACCACAGAAAGTAAGACATCCACTGTATTGTCACCACAGATAGTAAGACATCCAGAGTTTTCAGTCAGATTTTGACAACTATGATAAATTAATTAATGTATGGAATCGAATATATTCGCACGCTTCATGGAATCATGTCACAATGCTTTAATTGTCCTCTTGATGGAGACGTTAGTTGTTTTTCCCCACAGTGACTTCAATTGAAAAATGTTATTTCAACTCCTTAGCATTTATAAAAAAAATAATAAAAATAAAAAAAAAAACAGACGTACCTACCAGATTGCCACGTAAACAAAAAAGCCCTCCTCGTCGTGTCGAGAGATGGTAAGTTCCTGGTAGTAACAATGTTTTCCATTTTGAAAGGAAGTTAAATATATTCTAGGTAATACCCAGATAAATGTGCTCTACCATTACCCAAGAGTAGCCCGGATTAGTGGGATTCCAGTCACTTATTGGGTTTGTTCTAGCAAGACTAACGAAGTTTGACTACTATCAAGTGATAAACAAGACTAAAACTGATTACAAAGCGGTCCGAGAATTCCTTCGTTTTTTGAGGAAGGTGCAAACGAAGTCGGACAGGAACAGGTGGTAAAGACATTCTATCTAGGTTTGTGCATAAGGCATTTCCTCTCATTTTGACCAGACCATAAAGATATGAAATACAAATCATACAATGATAGGCACTTTTCACATCGATTGTGCATATATGAAAATGGCTAGTAAGAAAGTTATCAGACATATTACATGAATCCGGTATGATTGGGATTTGGTCGCTAATCGAGCAATGAGTGGCAATTAGGGAGCAACCATTTGATTTTTATTATTTTACTCTCGTTATGTAATTTCAAGTATAATTAAGTCGCCATGTAATTTCAAGTATAATTAACTCGCCAAAGGCTCGTTATTACATAACTCTAGTTGATATCCAGCGATATACAATTCTTTCTCGTTATGAAAACTAAAAAATTTGCAACAATCTAAAATAAGGCGAGGAGAGGAATGTGTCGTGAAAGTAGATGAGACGATCAAATACTTTGCGAATCTATTTGATACAGCTAATGGTAAAATTATGTGGTTGTCGTCTATAAGCAAAATGTGTTGACTGCCGACATAAATAGAAACATGAAAAGGAAAAGTTTATTAAAGACCGTTTAAAGACAAATACTAATTTCTTCGAACCAATTGGTTGTCTCAAATTAAAAACACTTGGTGAACTGACAAAACGAAGATCAATGCTTCTTCTAACCATGTTCTCAAATACAGACAGCAGAGCAACATAGCATTTCAATTGTTAAAACGATCAAACTGTGAAGATCTGAGGAGGGATCTAATAACCTAACAAAAGTTCCACACAGTTGATGGTTTTTTTAATAAAATGGACAAATCAAAGGACTTCGATGATCTGACAAGAGACACTTGTCATAGAGGATGGTATTGTTGTCTCCTTTACCTGAAAGAACTGTCTTCAACCCTTCAAAGATATTTGTGGAATGAAACTCGATATTATGGTAAATAAGATCGCCGTTAGATTTAGCACGGATTCATACCTAGAAAAAGTATGCAAAGCGGTTGAAATGCAGCAGATCGGGAAATGTGAAAAGCTGATTTTGTTAGATGAAAACACGAAGAAGCCGGTAGATTGGAAAAAGTTCCTTCAGAATGATGAGAACAAAAAGCAGCTCATCGGGTGCTCTGTCCAGTATGGGAAATGGATTGCTTTAATGCAAATTATAAGAAATGAAGCTCCTTACGGTCTCTGCCTACCTACAGCTTTGTCAATGGTTGGAAATAACTTGGAAGTATCTGTTCAAATATTGTCAGAACTGGAGGCTTTTACTTCTTTTTTAATAGATGGAAACGTTTTGAAAAGGTAGATGACTTGCTGTTCAGTGAGATAAAAGAGAATCGTTGTTCAGTTCCAAGGAAACGTTTCAAATCGAAGAGAAATATTGATATTAATGTATTACCACTATGCCGATAATGTCTCATCGAATACTATTCAGTTTGTATTTGGAAGCGACCACACATTGCAGTATCAAAGTGTTCTAATCCTTGCGACGATAATTGTTGATAGATATTTAAAGAATCAATAGTACTAGTACTAGAGACACTTGACGGGGAATTTATTCTTCAATCCCTGATGATGAAGAAGATTTATTAAATGGTACAGATGCAGTTATGAGGCAGACAGTGAAGACGAAGAAGATATCTTGTATATGTGCCAGACCATACGCGTATTCGGACCATACTCGTAAGGTCCGGACTATATGCGTATACTCGTATGGTCAGACCGTACACGGTCCAACCGTATGCATTTATTCAGACCATTTCGGTATGATGACGGTATGGATATCTCCATAAATGCCTTTAATACGTTAAACTGTGGATGTAACAACAAAGGTATTAGAGTTTGCTACAGTGTTACGAAAACGGGATAGGGATGAGGTGCATTTCTAATAGAAATAAATGATGCGCAGATATAATGATGCAATCATGAAGCGGTCTGTTTGAGTAATCGACGATCCGAATTTTACCGGCCATAAACTGTTAAGGAAAAAACAATGGCAGTAAAATACTGAAGGAACAAAGCACAAGATTACATGAATCAAAGTCCAGAAACAAGGCAAAAGCAAGAATATCAGAAGTTGGAAGACCAAAGACACTACACACCCACAAAACACACAACACTACAAATACAACACTAAAAACTAAAACACTAACACCGTGAACTCTCAAAAAACATCAGGTGCTCCGGAAGGGTCAGCATGTCCTGCTCTGTATACAGCACCCGTCACAGTGTCAGTGGGAAATCTAGGGTAACGTCAGAATCGGTAACGCCAAATCCGGGAAGGCGTGAATCTATATATGTCCGTTTTCATTTGTGACACCGACATTTATTATCTATCTATGATGTCGTGGTGACGGCCATAGAATTTCTAAAGGGACGAAAGTAACAACGGCTGAACAAATCCCTGACTCAGCCATTTTTGTTACAGTGCTTTTGTTCTTTCAACAAAGTTACTGTTTGAACTACAAGCTATACAGTAACGTATTAATTGTGAAATATACACTCCATAAGCATGGGAAGTAGGTACATTGCTGCTGAGAAAGGGAAAGTTCACAATATGGAAGTCAAAATCATCACGTTTGTCATATAACCAACCATATTAAGCTGAGTTTTCGGTGAAGAATTTAGGTAAGAAGAGTTCGCGTATAATTTGTTTAGACCGGTTGAATAATGTTTAGTCCGATTGATAAAAATGTAAAATATACTAAAAAAAATTCTTATTCTATGTAACATTGGATAACGTTTTGTCCCGGTTCAGGATAATATTTAGGTATGGTTTTGAACTTTTGAACATTTACCTTTACCTAAACATTACCCAGCTTAATAGGTATGATAACGTGTATGTTCATCAATCTATAACAAAGGGTCTAGGTATAAAGCTAAATTGGGTGTATCCGTTGTCTCTTTAATTTCAAATTCACTGGGGTAGGTCCGTTGTAAACATTCTTTAAATCTTGGGTTATTAAGAGAAAGTACATCGTCTATATATCTGAAGCTGAAATTAAAAGTTTGGGCTAGTTGTTTTTGTTTCCGTTTAGCACTTGTAAATATTTTGCTTCATACGAATAAAGGAAAAGGTCAGCTAAAAGAGGCGCACAGTTTGCTCCCATAGGAATCCCTTTTGAAAAACACCGCCACCACATTCAACAAAAATGTTGTCGATCAAAAATTCAAGTATCTTTATCACGTCATTTTCACTGTATTTTTTGTTAGACTCAGTATGGTTATTTAGTTTCTTTTACTACCAATTATGTAGACCTGCGTCCTCTGCTTTTTGGTACAGAAACATTGATGTATCAGATTGGAAATTACTGTTTTAAGTTAATTATGTGCAAGGGTTGTATAAAGGGTAGACAAATCAAACGTTTGATTGCTACTGCAGTATTCAAGAATGTTTGAGGAGAGTTGTTCAAGGAGATCTTTAGAATTTTTAAAAATCCTCATCTGATTTACACCGCCCGTAGAATAGGCTTTTTCGCAGCAGCTTTGAAGCTGTTTTAGTCTTTTTGAGCCAAAATCACATATATAACAAACATGAACTGGTATTTACATCTCTGCTTTTCAATTAGATAATGCAAAAGATTTAAATTATATTACCCAGACCGTATGCATATACGTATTTTAGAAGAAGTAACATTGAGGAGGATTAAATACAACAAAAGAAAGTTCACCAACAAAGACAAGAACTAAACACATATTTTCCAGGGATACATGTTGATGATATTATTCAGTTTTATGAACATATTTCATAGCCTAAATACTGACAACTTAGGTTTATTTGGGTCAAAATACACCACAAGAAATATCGTATTATAAGAGAATAAAAATCCCCAAAATCCGCTAAGGGGATGTTCTAAAACTACAAGTGCAAATGAGTTTTCTCGAGTTCACTTTTTTTTTAAAGGGACATATAAGGCGACTTGAAAATCATGGTGAAGTTCGTGGGTAAGCGTTTCAAAAGGGGCGGGGGGTCTCAGAATACGTACGTAGGTGGACAAGTGAGCGCTTTTATCGATATGCCGCTTAAATTTGTCATTCGCGGAAATTGAATAGTCAAGTGTTCTAGTATAAGATTACAAAGATAAAGCTCAAACTCCGACCAATTCACAAATATCGTTTAATAAAGTAATGTCTTCAACCAATAGACCATATTCATATAAAGAGACCGTGGGAAAATATTTTGAATCACTTCTATACAGTTGCACTAAACGAAAATAAAATATATCAACTGATTTCATGGTTTTAAGTAATAAAATTAATTATAGTATGAAAGAAAATATTTTTCATCTGTTGATATCTGAGATTCAAGTCGAGATGAACTCGAAATTTAAGAAACCATTGATACACCATCATCAGCATCATATTGGACCTATACCTCTACATTGGCAACTCTTGACGTCTGAAAACAAACTTTACGACAAGCGTTATGATTTCGACTTTCCGTTTTTGAGCAGTAATATTCCCACATCTCCGGCATATGACGCCTTCATTTCACAACTCATAGGCTATTGTTGTACCTGTAGTATATACAGCGATTTTGTCAACAGAGTGAAATTACTGTTTCAAAAACTTATACATCAAGGGTATTTTCAATCACTGTTGAAATTGTCACTACAGCAGTTTTACGGTCGACTCCATGATTTGACAGACAGTTACAATGTATTTCACAGATGATAATAGATATCTTTGAGTAGATCCAGATTTCATTACCGGACTGAAAAACGCCGACTGTGACAAAACCGGACTTTTCACTGGCAGTGTGACGGGTGCCACGCAAGGAGCAGATCCTTCCGGAGCACCTGATGATACCTCAGTTTTTGTAGGTACTGCTAGTATTTTAGTTTTGTGGCGTTCTTGTTCTTTTTTTGTTATTTGCTTTTTCTTTGTCGTGCTATCTCAATTTGTTTGATATGGATTACCGTGATTTTAGATTTTTGATCTTTGAATCCCCCTTTCATTATTTTACTTCGGAATTCGTTTGTCCATGTATCATTACAAAGTCAACAAAAGTTTAATTCACCTATCTCACAAAACACCTACTTTGAAGTTGTGGATACTTTTGTTTGTCCACATCCAAGACAGATAAATTTTTCTCTCACAAAGGGATAAATTAGAGTATCATCTATTATTATTTTCTTTACCAGACAGACATAAATAGTCGGACATAAATTGTAACAAATATATCGGACAATTATTCCCATTGGTGGGGCAATTTTCCTATAACCCGAATAATCAAGTCTTTATATTCCAAAATATTGTTGAGCTTGAAAAATTATGTAAATTTATAAGATTTTTTTGCAGATATTGAAAATAATCACTCCTGGTTAACAAATACTGTAATTTTGTGTTTTTGTATTTCGTATTATTTATTTATTTATTGTATATATTTATCTTCTAAGCTTAGTTCACGAGAATAAAAATATTCATTCATTCAATCACTCACTATGTTCGCTTCTTAACGCAAAAGGGAGGGAATCTGACACGGAGATTGAATGAATATGTCGTTTTCGACATAAACAACAAAGTTACTTATCTTAGTAGTTTGTCACGTGATAATAGTGACGATATGATGCTTGAGTCTCCCGCTTCGTACTTGCTGCAAATAGCAATATCTTTATGGACAAGTTTCACTTATATAATGTTGTAAACGGTCGTAATATTTTTATTCTATCTTATTATTAAGATTGAAGTTAAGAAACACAGAAACATGACTGCACTGGCTGCCTGGCTGCAGGCTAACACAAGATTTTTATTTTGGAGGTGAACTTAAATTTCTTCGAATTTGCGTCGATTGAACTGGAAAAACTTTCTTTAAAATGTGCAAATAAAAATCACGTCATTCAGAACAAATACTCATCTTCACGGGTAGGTAAAATTCCTTTGAGGTAGATCGAGTCAAATAGATATCAGACAGAATCTTTTTATCTTTATACATTTTGTAGGTCTTATGAAATAATGAAAATAAAAATGATATGTCACCGAACATCTTTTCCTCTTATCAGACTTTTAAATATCCTTCCAAAATCAGCATTTTTCACCAATATTTACAAAGAATATAAAGGGAACTGTGAGACTATGCTTATTATTTTGCTTTCATATGAAATAAATATCATAGATAGATTTTTTTTATACATATGTATATATTTCATATACACTTCAGCTATATGTTGAGCTGAAAGAAATCTTTGCTTGCGTTATTCGTTTGATATTCAATATTTAGACAGATAAACAAAAACAAAATAATAAAATAAATAATAAAATAAAACAAAATAAATGAAAAATAAGCACATTACTTGAAAAAATGAATATATACATGAGTAAGTTTTGAGATACAAGCAATATAAAATTATGCATGAACTGAACTGTCCTCTTGATTAATCATTACTTTCAAACTGGTACGATTTCTGCATACATTGAATTAATTCAAACATTTTAGAATTTTTCATGATACTTTATTTTGACCTGTTTTTCAGTATTATGAAAAAAATAGGGGTCCGTTGGTAAATATGACGTCATGCAAAACGAACAATTCACCTAGGACGTAAGTCTTCAGATGGATGTCGTGCACGTTCAACAAAGAAATAAACAATGAAGAAAATATTTAAAAGAGAAAGGGGAGGAGGTGATACGATCTATCTTTTGGGTAGCAAGTCATAAGTAAGGACAAGCACAAAGTGACCAAATCCATTGTATCCTTCAGGGAGTTTAACAATAACTCTATGGAGGGAAAGGGGGTCTAATGTGGTCCGTTTCACTACTTACGCAGAATTAGTTAACCAGGAGAAAGATAAGAAATGTCAGTGTCCTAATAAGAACTTTTCTGTAGACACGTTGTACAATATGTAAGTACGAATTCTGAATTAAATTGTATATTTTACTTCTACTTTCTTAAAGACAATTGACGCAAGGGTTCTCTTTCTCTTCTTTATTTTCTTCAATAATCAACGTATTTTGATGTTTGAAAGTATTTTAAAATAGTAAATAAAATAAATTCAAAATTAAATAAACTAAGTACAGGGCCTCAAATATACCGTTACTGTTATAAAAAAAATATAATAATAAATAAATGGAGATAAAAATGAAAATAATAATAAAAATAATAAAAGCAATACATCTCCCCAAACTTCGAAGATTATTAAAGACGTAATCAAGTTTGAAACCGAAGTTTTGAAGACAAAACGTTTTATGCAAAATCACAAAACCTAACAGATGATAAAGTTCAGTATTTTTTCACATTTTTGATATTTAAAAATACGATTAGCTATCGGTAATTTGTATGAGTTTCCTTTGATCTCACGTAGCAAATATTTTTCAGTGTTTGCTACTGCCCGAATACGAAAAAATATTGGCAAAAAGTATCTTAGGCCACGCCTTCTTTGTCAATCAGACTCAATGAAACAACCGGATCGTACAAATTATTTTACTAATCAATACTAGTCAATTTTACGATTTGTTGAAAATTAACATTTATTTTCAATTTTTGTTTATTAAAAGATTTAGTTAAGTACCAATAAAAAGAATAATAGAAGTTTTGTTTTTGATACAAGAAATATTGGCTCCAATAATGGACTCGCCCGCAAGGGGCTCGTCCATTATTGTTCGCCAATATTTCTTGTATCAAAGACAAAACTTCCATTATTTCATATCATATTTCATATGATCTTGCTTGTGAGATTGTCTGTGACTTTCATCTATTTATTAATCAGGAATCTGAAATCTCCAAGGCGAGGGTTTTATAAAGAAAATATTCCATCCTCTCTTACAGACATTTAAACCTTTACATGTAGGTACACGTAATTGTGCTCCCTTTGGTAAATTAAATATGTGCACCTAGCTGCTATTTTGCTGAAGAAATATATTGATATTCATAGTTGATACATATTGTTCTCTAGTTAATGCTTGGAAGCTCCTGGTCTTCGTCTCGTACTATTTTCATGTATGTATGTTCTGAGGGGGTGGCAGGCTAGGGGGATTGCGCCCTGTGTACACAACATATGATTTCTTTTCATGTCATCTCATGACACTTTGGTTTAACCTTTTTTTCTGTCTGGCCGGCTTTGGGGTGCTACTGGAGTTGGTGGTCTAGCTCCTTCGACTTCGTAATATCTAAGCCTCCTCGCTAGTTTACCAGGGGTTGTCTAGATCATATTCAGTTTCTTCCTACGCTGGAAATAGATTTGTAATCCCATCGTAGAAGGTACTAAAGGTGCAGTATTTGTCTCGTACGTACGGATTACGTAATAATTGATGAAATTTACACAAAATCACCAACAATTGGGATTTTCATGTGACAATAGCACAAAAAAA
>MJUU01018743.1:11909-22576 GCA_002080025.1 Modiolus philippinarum
AACATTTGATTGGTCTTTACACGGATGTGACAAGCAAATTTATGAACAAGCTGAGCCACAATTTCCGAACTCGTGTTTCTGTAAATATCAATATAATATTGATTAGGCAACTGATACTACAATTAATCATGAGAATTATCTACAGACGACAGAGCCATACCATATTTTTTTTGGTTGTGTAACTAGAAAATTTTGAACTTTGGAATTTTACCTGTCCTGCTCAGCACAGCTTAAGTACATCACTTTATACTAGAATAAGTAAGATCACCTTGAGGAATATTGTGGTTATCTCAATTATGTATAAAACAATGCAATATCTTGAATATTTTATGAACAGGATGAACATGCCTCTTTTAATGCCAAACATATAGTTGTCTTAAAGGATAAAAATTGCTATATCCTTTTACTGTTTCACTGCCCAAACCTATCTCCTCTAATACATCCATTGTTATCTTCAAATATGTCCATTCAATTGCTTGTCAGGATTTGAAGGACACGGTAGGAGTTCCATATGGTACCCGAAACATTTTTATCAAAAATACATAATTTCTTACTATTTAATATTAAATTCAACAACAAAAAAAAAAAAAAATAAAATGATTGTACAATAAATTTACAGTTAAATAAATTAAATGATACAAAAAATATTGCTTATTGTAACGCAGAGCGTTACAGATGTCCCCCAAACGAACATTGTTAATGTTTTCCACAGTTTCCGTGGCAACAGCAGCATCTATGAGATTTCTAAGACTAAGCATTAATTTCTACATGTCATATAACTATCGGTAAAATCTCATCCAATTGAACTACTTTAAATTTTCCTGCCTTTTTCAATTTCCATGGCAACAGCATTAATCTTATATAAAAATTCTGAGGCTAAAAATCATTTCTACACATGTAAGACAACCTTCCTGTAAAATTTCTTCCCGATTGGAGTGTTTTAAAATTTCCCGCCTTTTTTCCGTTTCCATGGCAACGGTCGCCATTTTGAAAATGTGAAGACCAAAATCAATTCTATGCATGCTAGGCAACCTTCCAGTAAAATTTCAACCAATTCTGAGCACTTTGAATTTTCCCGCCTTTTTTCCGTTTCCATGGCAACGGTCGCCATTTTGAAAATTTTGAGACCAAAAATCAATTCTATGCATGCTAGGCAGCCTCCCTGTAAAATTTCATCCAATTCTGAGCACTTTGAATTTTCCCGCCTTTTTCCGTTTCCATGGCAACGGCGGCCATTTTGAAAATTTTGAAAGGTTTCTGCACATCTACTCATATAGGCCAACATTCCTGTGAAGTTTCATAAAGTTCGGGCCAATAGTTTCTGAGAAACGTGTCGGACAAGAATTGAGCGGAAGAAAGAAGAAGAAAAAAAAACAAAAAATAATAATAATAATAAGAAACGGAGTAAACACAATATGTCTCCCAAACTTCGTTTGGGGGACATAATAACAACACCATATAGATACACAGATTCCGTTGGTAAATGATATTAGTTCACTTATATGTAGAAATTTAAATCTCTATGTAATCAAGTTTCTTGGCCTAGTGATCAAGGTGTCGGACTAGTAATTACAAGGTATTAATGGTGTATGTTCATTCCTCACTGGTACCATTGAAGAATTTTCATCACTGAATAAACACCATTATTTACAAAAAAATATTTTGAAATAAGATGTACAATGAAACAGTATATTGATGCATTCACATAAAAACATTGAATAAAAAGATAGGGGAGTCAAATAACTAAATACAGAAGTTACTCCCGCCGTGCCCGGTCCCGGCTTATGAATAGGCCCGCAGCATCCTCTGAGCTAGGAGTATGAGCCTTCCTAACAGATGCCCGGCACCTTGATCGGTTAAATATCAATTGAAAAAAGGAAGTGCTGCGGGAATCGATACAGTGTATGATCGCCTAGGCGTCAAATGAAGATGACAACAATGGGTCATCGACTCTGTAGGGAAATTCCTTTTGCATTGTTCTTTTGTAAATATTCGCGATTATTATTGCAACGTCCTGTTGTGATGTTGCGTGAAACTGCAAATGGGTAAAACGACAGTTTATTTGCGCTCATTTTCAGACAGCTATGGCATATCTTTGGATGTTGCTTTAAGGAATCATGAAATGGGTATGTGACTGTTATTTGTAGGCTACCTATTCAAACACAGAGTCCATCTGGTTAGCGTCCGGTGACCCTGTCAATTCAACAGCAAGTCTTTCCAAATGTAAATGGAATTAAGCGTCGAAACCATGCAATATCTCAATGAGCTTAATGAGTTAAAAAGGTGATCGTAGAAGTTACTATGCTTCCATTCATAACAACACTTGTAAAAATTATAGCGCACCGCTTGAAATTTTTATGAATGAACCGAATCGTGAATTACGAATGTCAATGCTGTTTTTTGTAAGAACTGCATATACTTTCAGTCTGAACATTTTCTAAGGAAATAATTTGAATTTGACGATTAGTCTCTCACAAACTACAGATATGAACTACGTTAATGCGTGATGTGATGTTAGTTAGGTACATCTGGCTAGTGTCTAGTCTAGACCGAAAGCAACAGTATAAAGCTGCTTAACAGCTTAAAAGGTAATAATTCTAATTAATATACAGAGAGTTAAGTCCCTTAATAGTAAATTGTTGCCATTTGTGTTAAAATTCCTCTTGTAAAGATAGGAAAATTAAAACATTTTGGAGATAAGGACTTATTGAGACAGGGATAAATTTAGTACTGTCAACATGTACCCCTTATTTCCAAAGAATTGAAGAAAATTAGGTTTCTTCTGCGAGAATTTCTATTGCTTTAGCCAAGATGAAAGTATATGTGCATATATAGGCATAGTTAGGAAAATAAATGTTTTCTATATCGTAAAATATTTTTTATAACAACTTTAGAGTTTGAGAAATCTTATTTTTCAGATTTAAGATTATATATTTTTAATTAAAGTTAAAGTAAGGATAATATTTTATTTTATCTCTGAAATAAAGATGATTATTACTGTAAAAATCTATTAAACTTATGATTTTATAAGGAAATACAGTTATGTGCCTGATTAATATCGTAGTTTGAGATTAGATTTCATGGTCGATACAGCCACATCCTTGATAGAGCCCAGTTGCTTACAAATAGACTACTTCAGCAAGGGTACGTTACAAAAAACTTAATTACAGAAGTTTTACGGCCGACATCACGATCGTTACAGGATATCTGTTTCCCAGATTACAACATATCTTTCCCTCTACAACTAAAGCTTGTTTTTACTCTATCGGATTTGACTTTACTACCGAAGTTGACATGTTCAACACGGCGGGTGTCTTATAAGAAGCAGGAGATGCTTACTCTACCGGTACACCTGATCTCACCCATAGTTTTTATTGGGTCCCTGTTGTTCATCTGTATATGTCTTCATTTTTTCCTTTTTTTGTCCCGTTCTCAAGTGATGTCCTTGTTTCTTAGTGTTTCCGATGTTGCCTTTGTCCGTGGATTGTTCGTTCTTTGACTGACGGTTCGGATCTCACTTACTTAAATAGGTTTTCCGAATGAAGTAGGATTCCCAGTCTAATTTATTTGATATTTTTACTAGAATTTATAGAAAGAAGTTATACTAAAACTTCCGAATGAAGTAGGAGTTGTTTAGTCTAGTAAATTATCGTAAAGTAAAGCGCATATGGGAAAATGTTATACAAGACACACCAATACAATACTCAAATCAATGCTTGGGAATGCTAGTACCGGTTATTATTCTGACTTTTGTTTAAAAACACGTGTATATGTAGTACTGTTGTCGTTGAATAAACAAAATTAAACTCATTGTTAAAATATATATATATAATCGCTTTCCTTGCTAGGATTAATCATAATAAAACGCTAAAACTGCTTGGAGCTTTCGGCCGCGCTACTAGCCTTCGTCATCATGTTTACTTTGTACAAAAGGTAACAATGGGTAAATCAAACAATTGCATAGTTACGTTGCATAGTCACTATGCATATTGTTTGATTTACCCATTGTTACGTCTTGTACAAAGTAAACATGCTGATGAAGGCCAGTAGCGCGACCGAAAGCTTCAAGCAGTTTTAGCGTTTTATTATATATACATACTTTTTTACTCGAAATTTCAGTTACATCATGGCCAAAGATTATGAAATTAATATTCTAGCTGAAGAAGGAGAAATGTTACGTCTAGATGATGATATGAGGCAACCATGGCCGCATGAAGGAATGAAATGCGATGTTGTAAATTGCGATACACAAAAATTCACCGACTATCGTATGTATATTAAGCATTGGAAGAAAACACACATTGAACATGTCACTATTACATTTTGCAGACTTGATTAGACATTTGAAGACAAAACATCAAACTAATGAAGATAAATTACATGAGATATTGGCAAAAACATGTCAAGAAAAATAAAAAATTATATAAATCCGGGAAAAATTTTACTCTGAAAAAAAAATTATATATAAATGTTAGAAAATATTTATTACAGATGGCTTTTGAATATAAGGTACCCTATTTCGTTGAGAGAAATGAGACAGATGTCCCTGAAATTTGGCCTCACAGTGATATGCGCTGTGATGCAGAGGGCTGCAAAAGCCGTCAGTTCAAAAATTATAAGGTACATTGGAATACTTTCCATGTAAACTACATAATGGTCATCTGCTGCCAAGAAAAGGATTGCATCCGCAAATTTCGAAGGAAGTGGCAACTAAATAGTCACCTAAAATTAGATCACAACAGAAGTGAAGAATACATAGCTGGCGTAAGGATAGTTCAACAATATGAAGGCAATTTTATTGTACAAAGACCCAAAGAAGATTCTTCCAAGAGTGTTATATGAGATAGACAGCAAGGCTAAGGAAGAGGCTGCACAGAAGAGAAGAGAACATTATGCAAAAATTAATCGCGATCCGTTTCCTAATAGTGCAAAATCAAAGGGACACCTTGCAGTTTGTCGCGGTAGAAATCTAGTTTTAGATATGGAAAACAACATAATTGGAACTGAGAAACGATTGTGACATTAATTATAGAACATCTACGCGAAGGAAAAGTTGAACTGAATTGGGACTGTGTGTTTTTATGAACTGTGATGTGATGTAGTTGACTGTTAAGTTTGAATTTCATTTATATTTATAATTGCATTGTTATAATTTTTTTTAGAACAAATTGTCTTTGTTTAAATTTGTTTTGAGGGGGGAGGAATGTGACGGGGATGACTAAATATTTTTCATTTTCTAGGATCAAATTTTCTTTCAATTATCAAAATAAGTTTTCCCACTTTTTCATTCAAGCTGTTTCATGTAAACCCTATATTTTTGATAGAGTTAGATATTTATCATTATACTGATGTTTGGAAACCTACCAAAATGTTAAGATCTTTCATTTATTTTTAAGAAAATTGATATCTTCATTCTTCTTACTCTCTGTTTACAGTTCTCCGGAAATAGTTTGTTTTTGTAAAAAGTAATTTCATTGGCTATTGGTTTCATATTTTTGAAAACAAGTAGTATGATATTAATATCCCCCTTTTAATTTATCTGTGTATTTGGAAAGGTAAATAATAAACACTACACATGTGTAATTTTGGTATTATTTTAATGAAAACGACTAGTAAAATATTTGTTTTTAGTTTTTTTAAGTTAATTTTAATACAATAGTTATCAAAATAATCAGAATTTGAAAATTTTAAAATCAATTTATACTTTTCACGTATATTTATAAGTAGTATACTGAAAGTAGACTTGACCTGTACTCAATGTCTTCTAGGTTTTGCAAGGTAATATTATCCCCCTTTAATTTTATCTGTGTATTTGGAAAGGTAAATAATAAACACTATACATGTGTAATTTTGGTGTTATTTTAATGAAAACGGCTAGTAAAATATTTGTTTTTGGTTTTTTTTAAGTTAATTTTAATATAATAGTTATCAAAATAATAAGAATTTGAAAATTTTAAAATCAATTTATACTTTTCACGTATATTTATAAGTAGTATACTAAAAGTAGACATTACCTGTACTGAATGTCTTCTATGTTTTGCAAGGTAATGTGACTTTATGTCCTAGCTTTGTGATACTAGCTGACCAATCTTTTTGGAACCTTCGGCTTTAAAAAGGATAAAATGTAATGTAAATTTCTTTAGAATTTTCTAGTTTTGTTCTAATGTTTTAAATCAAAATAAAGATACTTTACAATTTTGTTTCCTAAAAAATGTAAAAAGAGTCACGATTTTGTCTAGAGCCACTGAGCCAGTTCGCCGTTTCTATCTATACATTTTTTTATAGTCATCCCCTGAACATAGTGCTTCTTTTTGTTCTTCCTTTTCAGAAGAACATGTTTGTTAAACCATATCTAGTAATTTTTTAACTTTTTGGATAACTTTTACACATTAATGTTTCCATACAATTGTTGCCTTGTTTGATTTTTGCTATATAAAATATGAAAACTTAATTATCTTACTTTGTTATTGCTTGCGCACATGTGATCTACGACAATCGAAGGAACTAGCCATTTTGTTTTTTGTTTTTTTCATCGGTAATTGGGATTAATTTGTAATAACTCTAAGTAGACTCCGGAGTCAAATTGATTTTAATTCAAGTGTTTCAGATTTTAATTTATATCTACGCAAAACCCTATTGTTTTATTTTACAGTAAGGCTCGTTATCTCCGGGATGAAGTAATACGGGGCATTGAAAGGTATATTGTTTGGTGGTTCGAAAATGTTCAGCAACCACAGAACAGTAACTTACATTTTTGAGTGAAAATCGTGAAACACAGTTTTGTCGTTATCCGAATATTCAACTTTATTTGCGGTTTGGTACCCGTGATTAGAGAGTGAAAGAAAACAGATTGATAAAATCAACAAATAATTCGTCAGCAAACAACTTAATTACAAAATGTAGTTCATTTATACTTTTCTTCGAGGATTTACTACTGTAGAACCACTCTTGAGATTAATAAATGTCACGGTTGTTAAGATCCAAAATACAAAGATGACAATAAAATTTTACATGAACTGATTAGAGTTGTAAACGTTTTTATCAGGGAAACGGACATTATTTACAGATTATTTACAGGAAAGAATTTCCTTAACTCACCCTTCATATTGAAAACTGTAGGCTTGGAAGGTACTCTGAACTACGGTACTCTTACAGATCCAGTATATTTTATTTTGATGGGATCCAACCCCGCACTAGAAAAAAAATTGGTTCTTGAGAATCTGTAAAAGAATTTCGACAGAGTAAAGTGCAAGTTATTGGTATATTGTTTGTATGTACATTTGTGTATTTTAATATTTAAAGTTGTATGTATGAATACTAACATAAAGAATATATTTTATTCCTTTGTTTGTTTGTTTGTTTGTTTTTTTTTTTGGAGAGAACAGTCTTGCTATGCCCGGCACCTGAATCGGTTTTCAGGGGCTTCGGCTACAGAGCTGCCGGGCGCGTCCCCAGGTGGTGGATAGGGGAATGCCCTGTCTATGCGGGGTAGTCAGGTCATAATACGGAAAGCCTGACCGCGAACCATTGTAGCCAAACTGTGTGGAGAAACGCCACGCTCCATACAGTATAAAGACCCCTTCTATATTTCTCTAAAGAGAGCAGACGCACTGGGTGTCGTATGGAAGGCGAAATTTCCTGCCCCTACCCATTTCTCCAATTTTCCAGTGGCAGTCAAAAGTCGTTGCCCAGGTTGTCCCTTCCACCTTTATTTCTTTCTTCTGATACTTTCAATTTTTTGAATTGATTAACTTGTTCTCGTCCTGATATAGCTGAAATATTGCTCATTGGACGTTAAACTCTAACTAATCAATCAATCAGTCTTGCTATGTTCGTCAGATTTTTATTCGGTGAGATATATCTCGCAATAGCTCGATATACGGTAGTAACAGACAGTGATTTGAGTTATAGTGATGATTTTTCGCAAACACTGATTCCGGAAAATGCTGAAACTACTGAAGAACAAGACCGGACTTAGCAATCACATTTAAGCGATTTATTTTGCATGGCCAAGACTTTACAAATTCATTTTCTTTCCATACCCGATCTGTTGACAAGTACCAAGCACCAATAAGTAGTTCAACAACACAAAGGCTAGTAATTAACTTTAATGATGTACACAAGTCGGTTCCACCTCCACGTTTTTCGTTTAGCGAAAAAGCAATTGCTTTCCGGTCTCATTTGTGTATAAGTAACAAAAATAACATGGAACGTTTATTTAAAAGTGTTCAGAATTTTATGGTAATACTCAGAATAATGCAAATAAATTTTGAACTGAGTTCGAGTCCTTTGCGATATTGCATGACCTGGGTGATAGGCATGTTTTGGTCGTCTCTCATCTACATTTAAAGGGACTGGCGTTCACATGGTGCAACTCTCTAAGAGATGAAAGCAGATCAGATTGAAGAGTGTTAAAATTCTTTTAAAAGAAAAATATAGTAATTTAAGCGGACAGGGTACCAATGTTCTCATGCATAGTGAAATATTTCAAAATCTAAAATAATATTCTGTTCAAAGCGTTGAGAACTTCTATCGTCAAGTTAATGAGAATGGTAAATTGCTTGAGAAAGCAGAACATGGAATGCTCTCAAAGTTTATCAGTGGCTTACTGGAGCAAATGTCATTTTTGTACGTGCCGGATTACCACAGCACATGCAAACGGCTCTATCTTCTGCAAAAATGGCAGAAGCCTGTGGTTATAGAAAACATGATGCAATGTGAACGAAACTTGTGTTCTACAAGGTCTGATAATTTCAGTGTTATAAATGATATTGTAAGCGACATCGTCAATATGATTGCAACTGAAACAGTAGGGTCGAAAATAAGTCAAGTGCAAAATACAGTTCGCCACAGGGTCATGAAGCGAATGAATGTACAAAATTTGCATTGGGAAACCGACGGAACCCGGGGGACCGGCACGGTCATCCGGGATTGAGACAGAAAGTGTCATGATAGATTTCAGTTCAGATAAATAGCTAAATTTTGGTTTATAAATGTGTTTGTTAGTGAACATGAAGTAGCTGCTTTAGTGGACTCGGGTAGCTCTGTAAATATTATGTCAAAATGTGTTTGATTCTATCTCTGAAAAAAAAATTATCTTTCAATGAGCTAGAAGTGTTCCGATGTGTAACTATCACCTGCTCTGTTAATTAAAATCCATGCATGGTTTATACCTTTATGTAGTACGGTTGCCTCATTCCAAGTTTCACTGCACTTAAAAGAAATTTCATACAAGCGTTAAAACAAGTGTTTGGCCAAAAGGATACCTTATCTGTATAAGTCCGACGGATTACAGTGTTTGGG
This sequence comes from Modiolus philippinarum, assembly GCA_002080025.1. Lineage (NCBI taxonomy): Eukaryota > Metazoa > Mollusca > Bivalvia > Mytilida > Modiolidae > Modiolus > Modiolus philippinarum. The sequence continues at coordinate 21,213 of MJUU01018743.1, forward strand.
TAAGGATTTAAAAGATGATGCATATTGTTATATTAAAGTCTGCTATATAAAAATATCACCCGACTGAAAACTTACAAAATGAAGTGCTATGCCGAGCGGAGCATGACATGTCTGCAGCAAATCGACCACTGAAATTTAAACAAGTGTTATTTAAAGTGAATGTACACACAGTTAAAAGCTCGACACTTGTTATTAGGTGAACACTTACTATACTATGTAACATAAAAATTGGCCATTTTTTATCCATGAAAACACTTACTATCTGACAGAAAAATTTGCCATTTTTCATTAATAAAAGCTCAGAAACTGGAAGAGTTTCGCTAAGTCTTTTCACACTTCTTACAGCTTACATCAAGATGTTCCCAAAGAAAAAAATCCATCAGAATCCGATTAAAATTTAGGTCTCACATATGCAGTACTTTACAGGTATTAAAGTAACATTTTTTGTTTGCCTTGATAAGAGCATAAATCACTGCAGCGATTTTTTGTTAACATTACACGACCATTAAACTGACATGAACAATGACTGAAATCTTTCTCTGACAGGCTGAAGACTTACACTTGTTGCTTCAACTAAACATGAGCCTCCAAGATCAGTGTCTAATGGCTTTTCTTCAAATAACTCTCCTGGTAATTTATGAAAGTATATTTTATTACTTCATCCCTTTGTTATCTTAGAAAAACAGTGCGAGTTTTATTTACCATATAAATATGTGATACTATTTCAAATGAATGATTGATTTATGTTTAACGCCAACTTAAACAAAACTTCATTTAAATGGGGTCGTGAGCTGTGGCTAATATTATGAGTATGTAGGTAAAATTATTTCAGTTGAGAAACATTTGTGAAGGAAATCAATGACACCTTTGTTAAAATGTCCTGTCCTCAGTTAATGTAGCATATTCATAAATAAATGTAGCATATTCATAAATAAATGTAGCATATTCATAAATAGTCTTCATTCTGTCTAATGGCTGGAAAAGACAGAACATTCAAATAAAATAATTGTGTTGCTCAACATACAGTTGTATAAAGATCTTAATCTTGTAATAATTATTTTCCTTATGTTCAACTTTAAAATGATAGCAATATGCTTTTGGCCTGAATTTCAAATTGTATATTTCATGCATGGCTTTATACTTGGATGTCTTTTGAATGGAGTCGTTGCCTCAACAACCGGAATCTGTTGATACGAGTAGTATTCATTTTGAATTATGTTCTCAAATTATGAAGAAGGTCCATTCCTTGATGCTGTTTATCTCTTGCATTGAGGTAAGCACCACCGGAAAAATGCAATTATTTATAAGGTTAATCGGTTTTCTTTTGACACCATCAAGCCCAATTGGAAAAAAATCATGGTAAC
>MJUU01018743.1:23912-41671 GCA_002080025.1 Modiolus philippinarum
GGTAATATGGCCTGACTGCACATGTAAAGTAGCCATTGTTTGAGTTTGTATACGCGTCATTAGAAGATGATGCCGTTAGGCTAAATCGAAAGTCAGATCTTGAGGTTGTAGTTGCAGATTTTTCTAATTTTAGCAGCTTTGGATCAGGTATGTCACTGTCACTAGTAGAACTTCTACCTCATAACTAAACTCGTATGATTTAAAGTAAATTAATCATCATAATCAAGTGGATATGTAACTCATCTCTGTGTACCTTAAATAATGGAAAAATACATACGAATATGAGTGGATATTGAATAAGTATGTAATACCTGTATGAACCAAATATCAGTAAAGAAAATGCTTTATTTAATAGATTATTTAATATATTACCAGTGATGATGATTAAATCGGGAAGAACCTCAATTGTTCTCGGAACAATTTAGCTATGTAACTTCATTTATTTTGTACTGCGTACCGTATCATAAAACAATTGCAAGATTAACGTTCAGGTTATCCCGTACAACATACGTGCATGTTATAAGCGAAACATATGGAACAACATGCGTATGAAAAAGAAAGGAAATGGGGAAATGTCAAGGAGACAACATCCCATATCCAGGTTAATACGACAAAAAACAAAACATCTAGGGGTCACCATATGGTCTTCAACAGTGAGGAACCTCTTATACCCTGTCTCTACGGCGGTTCAGTCTATCATGGTTGGTGGAAAACAGCACTCGCTGTAGCTTAACTTTTTACAAGTAAGGTGTAATAACCTCAATAATCACACCAGGACCTTTCCATGGTGGACTTAGTGATGGCAAAAGCTCACATGGCCTTTGGCCATGTGAGCTAACAAGCAAAATCGAGAATAGTGATATACATTACTATGTAGTGCTACCTTAAGAGCAACAAAGACTGCAAAGACTAACTGGAACAGACCCAAACAATTTCTGATTAAGAAATGTTTCCGACACGAATTATAAATTAAACTGGATGGACGGGATGAGAACATTTTTTCTTGCTTTAGTCATGTTAGTGTGGGCCTGTATGGCTTGAAGTGTGGATAATTTCACCTCATATATGGTGTGAGATATGTACATATATTTACCTTTGATTATGTACTTGCAATAAAAGGACGACTGGCAACTCCTTTCTTTTCTAGCATATACTGTGCAACAAGAACATTATCTCCCCCTTTGTCTGATCGTACTTTATTGGGAAGAATAAAAATAACCAAAACATGCAAAATGTGTGTTATATATGACAGTGTTGCATGAATTACATCATGATCTGGTATTTTAACAGCCATTTGTTGACTTAAACTGAATATTTGGCCCAAACTGATGGAAAATGGGAATATTCAACATTTCAGTTTTCTCCAAAGTGCATTGTTAAATCGTAATATATGTCAAATCTGGAGGATTCATCTGCAATTATGCCATTTAATTGTTCTAAGCGATACATTAGTTGTCTTAAAACACTGTTTAGAAAAACAAGAACTGTTTAATGTGACTCTAAATACGGAAAAAATACCCCTACCCCAACAAATTTTCCATATAATAGTCAATTTTTTTTACTATATTCACATCAAAATAACCAAAACATAGAAAATCTGCATTGCATATGACAATGTTGCATAATTTTTATCAAGATTTGTCATTTTAAGTCCCACTTGTCAGCTTACACTCAATATTTTGTACAGAATTGATGAAAAATGGCTTTTTCAGCATTTCTTCTTTGTCCAAAATTCACTTTCAAATAGTAATATGCGGCAAATCTGGAGGATTTATAATTCATAGTTCTAACCGATATATGTTCTGTAAAATAATGTTTAGAAGAACAAGAAGTGTAAAATGTGACTCTAAATACCGAAAATTTTATCCCTACCCCAAGAAAATGGTGCTTAAAAATCCTCAGAATATGTATGTCTGTACATTTATATCAACAAAACATACTAATATTTTACTTTCTTTTAAAAAAATTGCATTTTATATATCGCAATATGCAATTTTAACGCCAAATATGGGTAACATTGTATATTTTAGGCAATTTTCGTGAAAAATGCGATTTTTCAGCATTTCGGAATTTTACAAAATTCAAAGTTGATATTGTTGTATAACTGCCCATAAACCACACACATGATCTTATTTGTGATAAATTGGAGTCTCTGTGCATTTTGGTGTTTGAAATGATATGTTATTGGACCTTTATACAATGTTTAAGCTTTTCAAGCTGAATAAAAAGAAATAAAGTTTGTTGAATAATTGTGGTAAGGGGTTATATATTTGTAATTTATGAGACTGTAGTTATTCTAAAATGTTTAAAAACATATTTTCTTATATACTTAGATATATTGAAAGGATATCTAATCAACATTTCCAAGTTACATTCAATTTCATGAAGTATTTGCATCTCAAAGTCAAAACAGCAGAAATTCTGAAAAACGGAAAATTCCCATTTTGCATACCATTTCGAGCAAAAGAGTCAAAAAGGGACCTCTTAAAAAGTTTAAATTTACTTAAATGATCTTCTGCATGTCAGCTTTAGTGAAATAAACACTTGAATTCCAATAAAACATTATTCTTTAATCATTTAGAGCCTGAATATTTCATATTTTCCCTTAATATTTAGGGGGAGGGGTGCTAATTTTGACATTTCTGAACCTACAATACGACCGAAACTGAAATTTTTGCACACGATTTGTTGCTTACATATCATAAATCATTATTGCAACGGCAATTATTAAATATATATTCAGATTTTTACGACCATAAAGTCAGAAAGTCGAAATTGTGAAAAAATCGAAAATTCCGAAACTTTCCATTTTTGAAAATTTTTTTACAGAAAATCAAAAATTTATGGACTTTAATGGTTTTATTCTCCACCATTGTATCCCAACTGATAAGTTAGGCATAAAAACTAGATCAAATGACGAGGGTTGTTTATCTGAAAGGAATTGACAGTCTAAAATTGTCATTTTCGCTATTTTTTTTGCAGGGGAGGAGTACAATTTTTGTATCCCCAGGTCATAAAAATGGCATAAAGTGCCCAAACTTGAGTTCATTGTAAAGGATATTAAATAAACTTTAATTAAGTACCGAATTGAAGTATATATTAATTATCATTAAATAATTATGGAGCTTAAAAGATGAAACTTAGGTTAAAACGAAAATACAAGAGTTTTTCGCGGTGTACTATAAAAGTGGCCCTGTACTGTCCATGCGTGCAGGTTATGTTCGTGTTAATACGTTTTATTTTGAAGAGGGGATATAGGGGGACTGAAAAAATCGGATGGGAAAGGGGGGGGGTGCACAGAAAGTGATTTCAGCCCATGGCCTATATGGAAAGAAATTGATAAACTAGAAGCCCGTCTAAATGGCGAAGAATCGTTAAAAAAAAAATCCAGTCCGATACCATACATCATCTCCGTAAGCTCCGAGTGATCCATTATAGAAATTGAACATTACGAAATTGAACCAGAGGGTTACAGAAAAACGCCAAATATGGGTAACACAAAGAATATGATCTTATCAAGTGTAGAAATTAGCTTGGACACATGAAAATTAAAAAAAAACCTATCAGTACACAAGTCTACAACATAGAGTACAATAATTTAAACACTCTCATTTCCGTCAGCTTCGAGTGATCCATTATAGAAATTGAACCAATGGGTTACAGAGGAAAAGAAAACATTTGCCCAGACACTAAGAATGCGATCTTATTAAGTGTAGAAATTAGCTTGGACATATGAAAACTTTCAATACAGAAGCCAACAACATAGAGTACAATAATTTGAACATTTCTTTTTAAACCTTTATATATTTTATGCTATTATGGTATGTATTATTCTAAATCTTTATCCATGAACATAGTTTTTTATGCAGATTTTTAATATGTGTGGCGCTAGACGTTATTTTACAAATACTTCTGGCCATGTTTGATCTTTTTTCAGTAAAAATATTTTATCAGAATACCTGCGATTTTTGTGGCTATTTATTTTGCTTTATTCAACAGGATGATCTTTTACAATAATTTCAGTATATCATACACATTACATGGTTAACCTTATTTTATTGTGTACTCATAAATAGTGCTAAAAATAGTGGTATTTTATTCAATTTCAATTCCAGATCGTTTATATACAAATGTACACAGGTCAACCCCCTCCACATATGCAAGAGGCTCCCAATTTTATTTGAAAATGTCAAGTTTCTGCTGCTTTCTCCAGGTACAAATGTATACACTTTGAACAAAAAATAAACTTTTTCATTTTTACTTAGAATGACGACGAAATATGCTTATACTTGCTGTAACAAGATTTCTATTTGAATGATTTCTCTACGTGTTCTACAGAAGATGTAGCTGCTTAAGCAAGTTGGGTGAGGAGTCTTTATCCAATATTTCTGTGGGAGTTAGCACAGATATTAAACTTATCTAGACACAAGTCTTCAGGACAAGTCATTAGCACAGAATCAAGTTGAGATAAATGGCACTTAAGTGAATGATGTTGTTAGAGAATTTACTGCTGATGGACCTGCCCGCCAGTTCGAGTCTGGCCAGGTAAGACAAGTCAATTATTCTTGCATTTGTGAAACATCAGTGATTTGATTCCATGATCTCATGAAATGTTTGGATTTGAACCACTTCATTATATCATGAATGTTATCATCAATATCATTACAGAACTGCCATATTATCAAAAGAATAGGAATTCAATTAATTTCAATTGTTAAGGTGCACGTTTGTGCTTAGTACAACTCTGTATATTCTAGCGAAAAGTTATTATCAGGATAACAAAATTGGTGTACACTTCATGCAAATGTTAAGATCACTAGTGGAAATACCGCACATATGTTACAGCGATCACTTCTACAGGTCATCAAATACTGTACTTCGTCTTTCAAACTTGTATTAAAAATGAACTTTGCGACAGTATTTTACCAGCAGACTAGGCTCCTTGAGCTAGCCGGCAGTTTAGCGGCGAGCACTCCTTGACCCATCTTTCAAAATAACGTTTTATTCCCCCATTTTTCTTTTCTGGATTGTGGTCATGGAGTTAGTAGTCTATCGGTATGGGTTTATTCGTATGTTTATTATACTATAGGGAAACGGGACACAGAAAGGGGAGGTTTGGGTACCCATAAACCGGTTTAACCCTACCGCTGGCTTTTGCTGGTGCCGGTACCAAGTCCGGCTGTTCCGAGTTCCTATCGTTGTTTACGTTAACTTTGTCTTTTGTATTTTTATTGTGGCTATGTTTTTCGGCCATTGTAGGTGTTTCCTGATATCTTTTTTATTCTATTTATCAAATTTGAATGGTTATGTAAAAGTAAATACAAATTCGCCAGCAGGTATACCTGCTTCTTCAGTAATAGTATTAAATGGTAAATGAAATGAAGGGGACAACAGGAGATTATATGATGTCATGGTAGAACCTTTGAAAACAAGGTGACAACTTGTAGTACACACGTAAGTAGTAGTCAGTAATGGTCATTTTTTTCTTTTCATGTTGCAAACTTAGGCACTGGTGATATTTATATTCCACCAAAAACTAAAGTTGTTTTTTTTTCTTAAATGGGAGTTCGAGCAAAGCAACCGCACACGTATTTCATTCTTTAAAACGAATTCTGAGAAATTGATTATACGGTAGTAAATGATTTAACCCATCCGTTATTTCGGAATGCCTGTACCAAGCCAGGACCAATGCAATCTTCAATTTTCCGGTGAATGTCAAACTGCTTTGTCTTTTTTCCTGTTGGACTTGTTGGACTTGGCAATTCTGTTCTGTAATTTGGTAAAAACATTGTAAAGAAGCCTTCTATTTTTCTCCAGAAAGGGCAGGCGCACTAGGTGTTGAATAGATTGATTGATTGAATATTGTTTAACGTCTACTCAGCAATATTTCAGCTATATCAAGACGAGAACAAGTTTGTTGATAAATAATCACTTTGGGGTATGGAAAGGGCCATGGGACGGGANCAGAACTGCCATATTATCAAAAGAATAGGAATTCAATTAATTTCAATTGTTAAGGTGCACGTTTGTGCTTAGTACAACTCTGTATATTCTAGCGAAAAGTTATTATCAGGATAACAAAATTGGTGTACACTTCATGCAAATGTTAAGATCACTAGTGGAAATACCGCACATATGTTACAGCGATCACTTCTACAGGTCATCAAATACTGTACTTCGTCTTTCAAACTTGTATTAAAAATGAACTTTGCGACAGTATTTTACCAGCAGACTAGGCTCCTTGAGCTAGCCGGCAGTTTAGCGGCGAGCACTCCTTGACCCATCTTTCAAAATAACGTTTTATTCCCCCATTTTTCTTTTCTGGATTGTGGTCATGGAGTTAGTAGTCTATCGGTATGGGTTTATTCGTATGTTTATTATACTATAGGGAAACGGGACACAGAAAGGGGAGGTTTGGGTACCCATAAACCGGTTTAACCCTACCGCTGGCTTTTGCTGGTGCCGGTACCAAGTCCGGCTGTTCCGAGTTCCTATCGTTGTTTACGTTAACTTTGTCTTTTGTATTTTTATTGTGGCTATGTTTTTCGGCCATTGTAGGTGTTTCCTGATATCTTTTTTATTCTATTTATCAAATTTGAATGGTTATGTAAAAGTAAATACAAATTCGCCAGCAGGTATACCTGCTTCTTCAGTAATAGTATTAAATGGTAAATGAAATGAAGGGGACAACAGGAGATTATATGATGTCATGGTAGAACCTTTGAAAACAAGGTGACAACTTGTAGTACACACATAAGTAGTAGTCAGTAATGGTCATTTTTTCTTTTCATGTTGCAAACTTAGGCACTGGTGATATTTATATTCCAACAAAAACTAAAGTTGTTTTTTTTTTCTTAAATGGGAGTTCGAACAAAGCAACCGCACACGTATTTCATTCTTTAAAACGAATTCTGAGAAATTGATTATACGGTAGTAAATGATTTAACCCATCCGTTATTCCGGAATGCCTGTACCAAGCCAGTACCAATGCAATCTTCAATTTTCCGGTGAATGTCAAACTGCTTTGTTTTTTTTTTCCTGTTGGACTTGTTGGTCTTGGCAATTCTGTTCTGTAATTTGGTAAAAACATTGTAAAGAAGCCTTCTATTTTTCTCCAGAAAGGGCAGGCGCACTAGGTGTTGAATAGAAGGCTGCATTTTCTGCCACAACCAATTTCTCCCGTTTTCCTAGTTTTGTCCCTTCCACCCTCATTTCCGTCTTATTTACTTACAATCTTTAATTGATTAACCTTCTCGTGTCCTGAGATAGCTGAAATATTGCTCACTGGATGTAAAACTCTAGTTTTGTCGAAACTTCATAACTGCTGTTGTAAATTGTTCGCTGATGGCCATTTTCAAAAACCTACCAAAAAAGGCGGGAAAATTAAACATTGTCCGATTTCAATGAAATTTGGTTTCCAAATAGATATTAATGTTGCGACTTCAAAACCGATGATCGTTGACCGCCATTTACAAAACGATCTTTCGGCATCAAAACTGGTGTCGAAAGTGGTACCTAGCTAGAACGTTTTTGTCAAAAAAGCACAACAATGAAATATAGTAAAACATGATCAGACTTTAAATACAGTTCAAGATATTGGTGGTGTTCGATCTACCAAAGTTTGAGAGACTGAAGATCAACTGTATAACTTACAATGTTAGCTTCATTGTGGCTGAAAGCCAGGTGAGCGATACAGGCTCTTGGGAGCCTCTGGTTTTTAATTCATTGGCCACACAGAGAAAGCACTTGTTTTTCGTAACAAATTCCCAAGAGTCACATTTCTAATTGTTTATTTCGAGATATTTATAGACAGTCAGCAGAATCGAGATACAAGGGCATAAGGTTACTCAAATAAACTTAGTACCACAAAAGTGCATATTCAGTATAAACATTTTTGATAAACGTTGTGATACCTTTTGGACTTCGTATCAAACCACACCTAGAATCTGCTAAATATTAATTTGGATGAAATATCCTCAATAGAAACTCCAAAAACACCTCCTGGGCTGAACCCAAAACCAATATTTAATTTCGAAATCAATCCTCTGCCTTGCATGACTTTGAAAACATTAAATTTAAGTACTCGCAAATTTACGGAGATGGCTCTAAGAATGGAGACAGAGTGGCTTCTGCATCCGTTTTTGGAGATTGTACAGCTACTCTTCGACTACCATCCTCTAGATTCATATTTATTGCTGAAGCAAACGCTATTTAATTAGCACATAAATTTGTAGCTTTATCGCAAATAAAAAGTTAATGATCTTTTCTGATTCACTTCCATGCATACTGGCGTTAAACATCAATCAATCAACAACAATATATGTGTAAATTTAAAGTTTCATGATTATATTACCGTTTTTTAATTGTTGCAGATGAATCACAAGGTTTGCAGAACTTGTTAACATTCGTTCAAGACTTCGGAAAAGTGCTCCATCTTGGATTCGACCCTCCATTAAAACTTTCAGACATGCAGGAAATGATCAAAGTGAGGAAGCAGTACCTTTTGCCAATACCTGTGCAAATACGTTAATGATCCCTGCTGTGTCGACGTTTACGGTATTCAATGATAGACTGAATCCGGCGATACAGCTCACAAATCAGTGAAACATGATTAGGAGTACTTCAAGAAGTGGCAACATTTCTGTTTGCTTGATTTGCATTCGCATGATTATGTCTTGTATTTATACCTATATTTTGTATCATATTTACTTACGTTTTGACATGAACAATACTGAATAGAGAGGACACAAAGCATTTAAATTTGTCACTGTGTATTTATTATCATTTGATAAATTGTCAGCAACGTGATTTTTTTATCTACAAAGATATAAAATTTTCCAAAAATATCATATTACATTCATTTCAAGGTTAAAAACTCTTCACAACAACTGATTTAGAAGTGTATTTAGAGATCAGAACAAAGCACCAGAAACATTCAGATTTTAAAACCCAATACCTTGAGGTATTTTCCTTATTTTCTTTACAAAACATGCTAAAGAAACTACAAAAGATTTTTGTTCTGAATAACGATTTCATGAAACTAGGAATAGATTGTTTTTATAGCACAGAAAGTTTTTCATACGGATCAGATATTGACATCAAAACTGCAAAACTTCGATTCTACGAAAGGTGTGTACGCACCTTTTTACATTTGGAAATTGCAAATATTTAAAAAAAAATTCAAGGAGCATCAAAGAAACGCCGGAATCGTCATATTTCTTCTTCACCAATGAAAAAAGGCCATTTTAAAGTCCTGCCTAGAAGATGATAAAATCAGCCAATTGGAACCATGATGAAACGAGGTACTTGGTAGACGTTGTTTTAACAATCAACTGACTCAAAATGGCCTTTTATGGGAGCAGAAAATGAAGACTGCTCAAAGTATAGAGCCTAAAAAAGCTTTTACTTAAAATAAGAAGTCAGAAAGCAGATAGTCCAGATTTAGTCGAAGAAATATTAGAAGTCAGGATGCACATGAAGAAGAAAGTGGCGGACCTGCTGATCTAGATAGACCCAGCGCTACAAGTAGCCCAAGAGGGTATCTACCTACTCTGTCAAGACCATTGCCGTAAACAGATCTTGAACACTCCAATTCCCTAGATCAACGGCTCCAATGCACCAAGAGATATATCCAGAGAAAAGATTAATAACGTTAGTTTTATACTATTTTCTAGTACATTCTATACGATGTGCTCTGTCTTATATATGGAAAGATATTCACAGATATTATATCATTTTAAAATTTATCTTTTTTATAAATTTGCTCAAAAATGGTTATGTTGGTGGATTTCTCGGAAAAGTTATCTAAAGAGGCTCTCAGGAGGCTATATCGCTCCTCTGGGACATTGTTGACATAGTCAGTCCAAATAGCCTAAATAATATTTTCAAGTATGTCAATAGACCTTGGTGTAAATTGCTTTAAAGGTGAACTATATTTTCTGATGGCAACCACTTTTGATATGGTAAAGAATTACTGGTCACCTTTTTTGAAGGGAACCAATTTAGATAGGAACAAAAAATCACAAACCACAAATCACATCAATTCTGTGTAGAAGCATAATTGTATTATTGTTCAAAATACAAAATAAAATTTAGGTGTCACCGTGGATTGAAGCGCAAAAACTAAAATTGAAAAAATGAGGATTTTATATAGAAATGATAGAAAAAATGATTGTATGTGAGGATAGTTTTAAAATCAATTATAGATTTTGTTAATACTTTGGAAGTGTTTTGAGATCATTACATAGTTTACATATGAAAAATAAAATTCGGGAGAGAGATACATTGCAAAACGTTAATTTCTCAAGTAATATCTATATGAAATTCTTTTATTAAATTATCTCCCTTGCTTTATTTCATTGTTCTGTAAATCCATCAACCAATCTAAAGCACATGTCTTTTAGTTCACCTTTGTGTAATCAAAGTGTTGTAAAAGTGTTAAGGAATGAAAATTGTAAATACTTTGGAACTTTTTTTACATTGTAGATAATCATTTTGTTAAATTTCTCAATGAATAAAACCTAAATGAACAAGTATGAGACAAAAATGGCCGAATAATATCACTGAGACACCTTCAACATTGTCAATGTCATTTGTTGATTTTTATTATTGATTATATTCATGTTTACCTAATGTATCGACTAGTGTAACTTAGTTGATACCAAAAGCAATCTTCGAACTCCTTAAAGGGAACACATTCTTTGAAATCGTTCCCCCGTTTTGAAATTATGGTCTTTGATGTCTCTGTTGGCCTTTGTATACCTTGTTACTAAGTTTGTGTGAGGCACCTCTTTTCGGTACAGAGAGTTTCTCAAATAGGTAACAATATCCTTTGTAGTCTAAGTCTACTCTTTGTTTCAAGAAATATAGTAGAGATCTTTATCCTGTATAGTGTTTGCTATTTAATAAGGCTCTAGACAGACAAGTGTTTCACAAATTGATTTTGGTCAAAGTTTCGTGAAATCTTTTCATTCATATGCTTCCCGGCTTCTAAATCGGTTACAAGGGCTCCGGCTACATTATGTGAAGTAAAATCACCGAGTCCTATGGTAAGTGCAAATATATGTGGGTGTGGACACAATACAAGTACAGACACAATATAAGTATGGACATAATGATATAATCTTCCAAATAGAAATTTCATAAGGGTGCCAATGAAAATACTCTGTCAAAATCAGACAAAAATAAAATTCATCTTTTTTTGCCTATTTGACATTTTAAACAAAAATCATAAGCGTTAGAGAAATTGCAATACAACACTTTGAAAAAAACTTTTCAAGACGAATACAATGATTATGAGAAGAGTGTTTCTCTCCCCCAGCTTGATGTCACAATATCTACGCCTTGAATTATTTCTTTGAAAAATTGTCCAAGTCCAAAAAATCATTGCAACATGAATCAACAATAATTATATTCCTTCATGGCGATGATTCACATCTCAATAAATTGTCCTTCCTTTGTGTAAAGTTTCATTAAAATCCTTTAAGCGGTATTAGAGGAATTGCGCTTACGAGGTAGCCAATACATAAGGAATCCACGAAGAGTCAAAGTCAAATTACCCCCCCTTTTTCGTAGTTTCCGGCAATAATTATATTCCTTCATGCACATCTCAATATAGTGTCCTTCCTTTGTGTAAAGTTTCATCAAAATCCTTTCAGTGGTGTAAGAGCAGTTTCGCTTACAAAGTAACCTATACAAAGAGAATCTATAAAAAGTCAGTCTAACTATCTCCCCTTCCTGGTTTTCGGCAAGAATTATATTCCTTCATGCACATTTCCATATGGCGTCCTTCCTTTTTGCAAAGTTTCATCGAAATCCTTTCAGTGGATTAAAAGGAGTTGCGCTTACAAGGTAACTCATACATAAGGAATCTACGAAAAGTAAAAGTCAAATTATCTGCCCTGTCTGGTTTCGGACAATTATTATATTCATTCATGCACATCTCCATGTAGTATCCTTCCTTTGTGTAAAGTTTCATCAAAATCCTTCAAGTGGTTTTAGAGGAGTTGTGCTTACGAGAAGTGTGGACAGACAGAAAGACAGGGTGATTGATTCCTATATACCACCAACCTTTGTTTGCGAGGTTAAAAGATATTTTGAAAATTTGGTTCTTTTATAATTATTAAATGAAATATGTTATAGTTGCATGCCCTGCAATATTATGTATTAATATTGTAATTTATAAGTTCTATAGGAGAAGACTTCATAAGTTTGTTATTACTTATGTCTGGTTCTGTTTGCAATATTTTAACTCAATGTCGCGTGTGGCCAGCCTGAGTAACTTTCGATCGAATAAGTTCACACATTTATACTTACACTCCTCTTATATCTGATCGTACCACTATTCTATCATCGAGAAAATCATTCTGCCACTTCGTTATCTCGCCCGATTGTCTTATTCCCGTTCAAGAAATTTTTGAATTACTAATTTATGGCTTTATTAGTCCCTAAGTGTGAATTTTTAGCAAATCAAACAAGGGATGTTTTATGTTTTGGCGAATAAAATGGTACTTTATTCGTCGTTTAAGAAGACCACAAATATAAAGTAATGTACTTTATACAAACAGTAAAGGACTAACATAAACTGAAATGTGAAAAAGTTAGCAATGATGACATCAATATCTTAATTTGATTCATTTGTATTCTGAAAACTGACTTTTAATGAACATTGGTCAAATCAAATAACAAAATATCAAAGTGTGTTATTTTTTTTTTTTGCCTCATGCCCTCCTACATTTCAATATAAAGTTGACGCTAAACAGAGCATAAGTTTGGCTGGCCTACTTGAGCCTCTATTAATCAATCCCCATGGAATTTTAACCAATATTCCTATACACAAAGGGAAGGCTATGATAGATTTTGTATTTTTCCAGAATTTTCCCTAGTTAGTATCCACCTTATTACTATGTCAAGCTCCTTTCTTATTCGACTGCAAAAAAAAAATGGTGTTGTATGACACTGTAGTTGTCGTTGTAGACGTCATTGCTTTTAGTCAGTTAGATCACTTCTAATGATTGATTGATTGATTGATGTTTTACGCCAACTTCAGCAATATTGCAGCTATATTGTGGCGAGAACTGTTGAATATACTAAACAATTTTAATATATACATAAAATATCTATATAAAACCATATAGCTTTATACAAGTAAAAGAAGTGTGTAAAATGTTAAAAACATAATTAAATAAATTATGGTTTGACTAACAATATTAGAATTAGAAACTAGTTTAAGATTAATCTTTTTAAATCTTACTTAATAAATTGATTGCTTTTAAAAATTGAACGATTTTGTCGCCAGCGACATTTGTAAATAGGTCTTTAAGACAATCAGCTGAATAAAAATCACGCCTGATATCGGCAACATCTACACATTCAATTAAAACATGTTGAATTGTATAAGTACAATTAACTTTAAGCACAATATTCCTTGGCACAAAGGAAAACTGTGGTTGATTTTTGGATATATCCCGTTTTTGAAAATGGGCTAAAAAAGGCAAAATTATATGTGTTTACATATTTGGCTGTAGCAAATTATCAGATTTTGATGGGGTTACTTTCAGTCTGCTCCTGGAGAAATATCAAACAGTAGTATGTCAAAGGATTTCACGTTCATGAGATAAACGGGGCCCAAAAGGGGTTAATTTCAATTTCTTTTTAATTTCTAGTCCGATTTGAATTCAATTTTTCTATGGATTAATACGAAATATTGTCATAGCGCGCTACAATTTAGATTGTTTGGTAACTTGTTTCCCTTCCAAACTATGTGGGGCCAAAATTGCAAATTTGCAGATTACCTTAAATTTTAATTTTTCATTGGATTTCGATAGAATTTTTTTCTTTAGATTCCTTTTGATATAAGTTGCAAGATTTGTCATTTATCATGGCTAGTGACTTTTGGCCTTGAACTTTCAATTTTATAGGTCATATTGCTGTAGAGATTAATCCAATCTATTATATCAAGTACAAAATTATTTGGCAGATTTGGTCTTAAGTAAGTCTTGTTAGGTTGGGTCTGTTATTGTTCTTGTATAATATATGGTCGGGCCATCTCAATATGGACATTAAATACATTACATTGAATGTCGTAAGACATATTTTATATTATTGTTTACTTTTTTTCTTTTACGGCCAACTTGTAATTGTCAAGTAGCAGCAGTACCTACTGTATGATTGAACTTGGGAACAAGCAGCACATATCCCTGAGGCAGACATTGACCATTTAAACAATCCATCTATATTTCTTTACTCACAAACGCCTTTGGGTCGCTGTTCAGAAGAGACTGTCCAGCACAACTTCAAAATGTGTTATTTCTATTACAAGTGACATACATAAATATCTGTTCAATTCCTTAAGTGAACACTTGGCAAACAAAGAAGACTTTTCAAAGCTTCCTCTTACAATTATCTTACATATTAGTATATTAAATATAACAGTCATGGACAAGGCATACAGCCAAATTTCCCAGTTAGAGTCCGATTCACTGTATACAACAGACAATTATATATTCTAGAAAATAACAAAGTTCTAAAAACACTTGGCCAGTAGAAAGACTTTTTCTTGAATGTGACAATATTGTTAGTTCTGTATGTGTTGTGATTATCGTAACTCAGTACACATATTGTATTTAGTACATTTATTACGCTTTTCAGCCATTTGTAAATATGGCTTGTTTTTAACTTAAAATGTTTTTCATAGTCTTCATATTCATCATGTCAGACATTTTGTCTCAAGTTGATAACCTGAAATTAAAGGACCGGGTTTAAATATCAACAAACCATAGTCCAAAAGTTAAAAATTGGACATCTTAAGATAATACTTCAGTTTCTGTAACTCATAATAGATCCAGCAGTTTTTTGCTCAGCACAAGTAAATATTCAGTTGAATATGGATTCAGTTTCATTGACATTTTAAATACACAATTTACTTTTTTGCTTTTAGAAAAAAGTGACAGATTAGAGTGTAGATTTAAATCAGAGAGCTCAAGAATTTCTGGACTATAAAAGAATAAATACACTGCTGGTACGCAAAGACAAGAGTTTTTAAGAAGCAGTCATAATTTCATAGTTTAAAAATGAGTTATGTAATGTAGTCACTTTGAATTTCAAGGTATCTTGTTTCAATGAAAAGCCGGTTCATGCAGAAGAAAGTGTAAAGACAATTTTGGTCATTTGGTCAAGGTTACCTCAGAAAACATTCAATTGAATGAGAATTTGAAACAAATGGAAGCTGAAAATGAGTACTTGAAATCTATAAACACAACTCTTTTAAACTATATAGGTTTGTAATAATAAAGAAATTCGAAAATCAGGGTAAAAATTATGTTGACCTTAATCAAAAGCAGCAAGGTCGCATGTTAAAAACACATGATAGTTATGCTGAGCAAGCTGTAGCATTTGCAGAGACTTCTGGGCTTAGCCCTTTAAAACTTTACTTAAAGTCTGATAATGTGAAGGTACCCTTAAATAAAGAAATGAAAGAGAACGCGTCATCATATGATAGTTTAGATTCTGAGGATAAAGACATATTAAAGCAGATTGTTTTTATACTTGATAAATTTTGTGTAAGCGATGCTACATATCATGAAATGTCCATGATTTTTGATGGCATTCCTTGTAAATACTTACTAGTCCAGTGTAAGGATATATCACATAGAGAAACTTCCTGGTAATAGATTGGGAGTAACGATGGATTTAAATGATTAAATTAAAAGAATGATTAATTATCAGTTTTCAGTGGTCTGAACACAGCAATGGTCTGAACATATCAAATAAATTTCAGATCAAATTTTCAGGCGATCGTTCAAGAGTCTGCAAAATATCTAACTATGTTATATTTTCTTTATCAGTTTTGAGTGACGAAATGAATTGTTATATAATCAGTTAAATACAGTTGTTTTAGTACAATGTGATGAAAGTTTAAGAGATACATGCAAACCATTGTTCAACCAGTTAAGTGAATTAAATAGGGCTGTGGGTATAAGTATCGATAATCAGGAGATTTAAATAGAGATTTTTGTTGGAGGAGACATACAGTTCCTGCAGATTTTGCTAGGGTTGGGGGTCCACTAGTGATTTTGAATGTCCGCGGTGTAAAGTCCAACAGAAAGACAGACATGACATCAGTAAAAACTGGAATTTTTTCACAAATCAGTTTTTTTCGCTCATTTAGAGAAATTTGTTTTTTATCTACTCAGTGAAAAAATAATTTTGGGGTGAAGCATAAACCTTTACCTAAGATCAACACTAGCCATTTTGTTCCAGATGAATTGCATCTAATGTGATGTGCTTTTCAGAAATGTTATATATGATTGTAAAGATAAAGATGATTTATCTAAAAAAATGGTGATAATTCAAACAAGTGCTAGTGCAGGATTGTGGTTGTTTCTTTTTTCATTTGGACCTCAAAAGGTAGTAATGACCTTGACTGGACAAGCTTATCAGGTGTTGACAAATTAGAAATGTAAAAAAAATGTAAAAAAAAAATACTACAGAAACTTGAAAGTCAAATTTACATAAAAATACTTCGAATATGGTTATAAATTTGTATATTTATTACTAGTGTTAATAGTGAAATGTGTACAGAATTTTGAAAAAAATCTAAGCTTGGTTGTTTAATTTTGTTATAATAAGGAGAATTAAGAAATGACACTTTCAAAGAGAATGTGACCCCATGTATGCATTGCCTTTTGTACCATGTTCCATTTTTTAATTCTCAATATGGTTGCCTAAAAACAGCCACAACCCACAAAATCAAGAAAAAATAGAAGGATATAATTCAATATGGTAAGATGAAGTGAATACCATGACTGAAGGGATTTGCGTATGGGTTTCGAACCTACCAAAGTAACAATCTATATATAATGAAGCAGTACAATCAGCATTAGGTGTATCGCCTAACGCCTGGATGTTTGGCATAAAATCGAATTACTGAAAATATCTTCCGATTTAACCAAAATTACCTGAAATGATGTTACTGAACGAATGGAAGGGGAAACTGGCTTTAAATAAACCACTCGACAGTTGCTTTAAACTGCGAAATATTTTTTTTCTAAAATATGTCTTGCCTGAATACAACATAGAAGACGAGGTGTATATAAAACATGTTTGCAAAGGCGGCTCTGCACTAACTTCCCCAAAAGTTTTCCCAGCAACAATAACTGAGGCGAATAAAGATGAGTACAGATATAAAACTACATACACAGAAGACAGCTCAGAATGTAGTGCGTGGTTCCGTGTTGATGTGATCACATCAAAACATGTTGCGACTGAAAAGGGAAAACAAACAATGGCAAAGAAAAACACGAAAAGCAACAAATTAAAATGTACTACTAAAAATAATAGATTTATGGAAAGATTGCAGGATCTACTTTCTGTAATAACAGAAAGTAAAATAATTGCTGTATCCAACAAATCTGTAATGCAATACAAAATGATGAGTTCACAGGTAAATGCAGAACGGGAAAACATTTTAATTTACCAGGACATTCCTTCTGATGGCAACTGTATGTTTCACGCCCTTTCATTACAACTTACAAGATTAGGCAATGACATATCGCATTCTGAATTACGCAGGATGATTATGGACCATCTAAATAATAATCCAATTTTAGAAACGTCGGATGGCCAGGTAGATATCAGAAATTTCATACGGGAGTCGTTTCAGAAACCATTTCGGATCAAATTCACGATTGGTCCAAGAATAGTAGTGCGCAATCAAACTTTATATCTTGGTCATAAGGATTGATTGATTGATTGATTGA
>MJUU01018743.1:42055-73362 GCA_002080025.1 Modiolus philippinarum
CCGGGGTTCCCTCGGGGTCCTCTGTTAGGAAGACTCATACTCCAAGCTCAGAGGATGCTGCGGGCCTATTCATAAGCCGGGACCGCGCACGGCGGTGGTCATAAGGAAAATGGCATTATTTAGGCTTCTTTCCAAATATGTAGTCGACTGCAGTTTAGAACAGTGTATTTGTCATATTAAACGGAATTTTCACACTGGTGAATGCTCTATAAAAACCATTTAAGCTGATGGCGCAATTCTTTGGGAAGAATAAGGCATTTTCCGTTTTTCAAACATGTGTTCAACAATCGTTAAGTCGTCCTTACATCCTGAAAGTATGACATTGCCACTTGGTGCATCCGACCACGACGATGATGAATATATAAGAATTCTTTACAAACTGATGGCAATTGATAGGACGGTATTATAGATGTGAATGACATTGACGAATTTTTTAAATATCTAAAAGAAGATAAAAAGGGGGCTGCAAAATTTTCGCTCTGTTTGCTGTATATTTAAGGTCGTACAGGATAGGAGACATAGTAGACTATAACGATGTATCTAGCATAATATGTAGTTTAAATATATCATTAATCAAGTCAAAGGTAAAATATCTTTGTCGTTCTGTGTGCATTCTCTAAGAACTAAGATATTTGAAGAGCTGCTAATGGAATAGAAATGTAATGACGCTATTTTGGTACACAACATTCAGAAATGTTTTGAAGAAGTATACCTAAACTCTGTTTCATTTCCTTTAGGTAATGGAAATTTTAACATCTTCACTCGTGCATAGGTTTCAATAATATTATACATGTTAACCGAGAATGACTATACATAACTGAATTAATGAAGGGAAGATAACAGGAAACGCCTACAATGGCCGAACATTACAATCACATGTCACAATCAAGCAGGGAACTGCACAAGAAAAATAATAAAATGACAAAAGACAAACAAAGGTAGCAAAAGGAACTCGGGATAGCCGGACTTGTTACCGGCACTGGCAAGGCCAGCGGTAGGGTTAAACCGGTTTATGGGTACCCAAACCTCCCCCTTTTCTATCCCGTTTCCCTATAGTATAATAAACATACAAATGAAACCGAATACAGGTAGACCATTAATTCTATGACCACAGTCTTGAAAAGGAAAGAGTAGACAAAATGTAATTTAGAAAGATGGGTCGAGGAATGCTCGCCGCTAAACTGCCGGCTAGAGCTCCAGGCGGTTAGTCTGCTGGTAAAACACTGTCGCACTACGGAATAATAATCAAATTCAAAACTTCCCGAAGGGTTTGGTAAAGAATCATCTTGGATTTCAGGAGACATCGGCAGTATCAGTGAGAGGCCAGTGTAATTGTAAAATCTGTAGGTAATTTGATCCTTAAAGCCAACTTAACGGAATCATGAAGAATAGCCGGTCAATATCCCCTATTACGTCCCAGGTTTTCTGGATTTTATATCATTTTTTTGTCATTTATTAACAACATTTTGGTAAAAACTAGGGTGAGAAATGCCTGAAGTAATATGCTGTTTCCGAGTCGTCGCATTATACTTAGATACCAAATGTTCATATCTCATAAATGTGTTTATCAATCTATGAAATCTGTAACCTTGTTGTAATAGTTCGGATGTGATAGTAAGGTTACGTTCATTAAAGTAGTCGAGAGTAGGTCAGCTAAAAAAAAATGTTTGACCCCCCCCCCATCACCACATATATACAAATTTTTAGATTGATTGATTCAATATTGTTTAACGTCTACTCAGCAATATTTCAGCTATATCAAGACGAGAACAAGTTTGTTAATAAATAATCACTTTGGGGTATGGAAAGCGTCAGGGGACGGGAAATTCTGACTGCCACTGGAAAAGTAGGGTGAAATCGAAAGGGGCGGGGAATTTAGCCTTGTAGCCGATCACCTACGGACCACCCAAGAGCTTGCTACAAGGGTTCTTTAACGTGCAGGAAGCGTGGCATTTCTTCCAACACATGGACCTGAGTTTACATCCCATCCGAAAGATGGGTTGTGTATTTATTAATCCCGCACAACCACGGAATGGGTCCTATTTCTATATCCCGGGGTTCCCTCGGGGTCAGCCCCGTTTAGGAGGGGTCATACCCCGCAAGCCGGAGATACTAGGTCCTATTTCTATATCCCGGGGTTCCCTCGGGGTCCAAATTTTTAGACAATGTTAGTTTGATTGAACTTATTATGATACCTGTAAATACAATGTATCAAAATACCCGTTTTGAAGATTATACTATAACTTGAATGACAATAAAACATTAAGATGCATTTAAAATTCATTTTAAAGCAATAGTCATCATCGTGTATATAAACAAGAATTGTATATATATATGTATATATGTCAAAAGACCAGAGCTACACACATGCACATGTAATGACATCATGCAAAAGTTCATACTTGTTCATACATCTTCACTTCTTTTCTCTGACTCATTCATCCCTTCCTCGCCTATATTACTGCCGTGCGCGGTCCCGGCTTATGAATAGGCCCGCGGCATCCTCTGAGCTTGGAGTATGAGTCTTCCTAACAGAGTACCCCGAGGGAACCCCGGGATATAGAAATAGGACCTAGTATCTCCGGCTTGCGGGGTGTGACCCCTCCTAAACGGAGGCTGACCCCGAGGGTCCCGGGATATAGAAATAGGACCCATTCCGTGGTTGTGCGGGATTAATAAATACACAACCCATCTTTCGGATGGGATGTAAACTCAGGTCCACGTGTTGGAAGAAACGTCACGCTTCCTGCACGTTAAAGAACCCTTGTAGCAAGCTCTTTTTGGGGCGGTCCGTAGGTGATCGGCTACAAGGCTAAATTCCCCGCCCTTGACGATTTCACCCTTATTTTCCAGTGGCAGTCAGAATTTCCCGTCCCATGGCCCTTTCCATACCCCAAAGTGATTATTTATTAACAAACTTGTTCTCGTCTTGATATAGCTGAAATATTGCTGAATAGACGTTAAACAATATTCAATCAATCGCCTATATTATCCATGTCACATTCATACACATTCATGTGTAATATTTTGCAATATCAAGCACTGTACGTCAAAGGAAAAAAACGTTTCAATAAGTACAAAAAGTCCTTTGGCATTTTTCAATCCTAAAGATTGTACAAAGTCTAAATCTAGAAAAAATCAGACTGGTGCTTCCTTGAGTATTAAATCAACTCGGATAAAGAGTAACATTTAGAAAAATTTCAAATATTCCAAACTTCTTGTACTCTGTGAATCAGGTGTATCAGCTGGGCACAACTTCTGTAGTATAAATCGACAGTTTGTTTGTAGCCGTTTAAGGTTTCTCTTTTTTGCCTTTCTCTGAGTATGGGATAATTCTTCGTTACCTTCCCAGTTTCGTTACGGCCTGTTTGGACATGGCTCGAGCTATACATTATTGTCATACTTGAAGGAGAGATTTCGGTACTGATCTAAAGTCTTTACCAAGGTCTCTTGAAACATACCTAGTTTAGATTTTACATTTTAATTGAACTTGTGATGAAAAACAAAAGACTCTTTCAACAATGTACGTCCTGTTGAGTCGTGTATCAGTTTCTCATCGCCCTTGACTGTATCCTTGACTTCCTCCATAACATGATCCAAGCTCTGTAATTTTGTGATGTGGAAGGCTAAAGTATTGTCATCTTCAGGTTTTTATATTTCAGAAGACTGGAAATTCGGAAATTCGACTGGCATTCGGATTTGTGCCTTTAGTATAGACAATTGAGTTTTTGACATAGTCACATTGCTTTTTTATTTCCCATTGTTATTACACTCTATGATAAATTGTTTTCGAAAATGATCCCCGGCACCTGAATCGGTTTTCAGGGGCTTCGGCTACAGAGCTGCCGGGCGCGTCCCCAGGTGGTGGATAGGGGAATGCCCTGTCTATGCGGGGTAGTCAGGTCATAATACGGAAAGCCTGACCGCGAACCATTGTAGCCAAACTGTGTAGAGAAACGCCACGCTCCATGCAGTATAAAGACCCCTTCTATATTTCTCTAAAGAGAGCAGACGCACTGGGTGTCGTATGGAAGGCTAAATTTCCTGCCTCTACCCATTTCTCCAATTTTCTAGTGGCAGTCAAAAGTCGTTGCCCAGGTTGTCCCTTCCACCTTTGTTTCTTTCTTCTGATACTTTCAATTTTTTGAATTGATTAACTTGTTCTCGTCCTGATATAGCTGAAATATTGCTCATTGGACGTTAAACTCTAACTAATCAATCAATCAATCAATCAATCGAAAATGATCCATTGAAATCAGCATGAATGCTATCATTTTCTTTATAATAATTCTTCAGAATACTGTTTGAAATCACATTTCTCATTTTTCAGGTTTGGGCACCTCCCATGGAAATGATCCCATTAATGATGGAATTTCCGATGAACGTGTTTTCGTTATTTTGTGGTATAATTAAGTACCTTTCCGGTGAATATTGTCAGAGCATTGCTGACAGTAATTTAAAAAGTAAGAGTTGAATGTCAATATTCATAACTATATTTGTGAAAGAAAATTATGTTTAATGAAGATGAACATGTACAGATATATGAACATTTTGTGGTGTGTAACGCATATTTCAAATCAATATAAACTTTAGTAAATTTTAAAATCTGCAGACAAATTAAAACCCTAAAATGAAAACATGAATTATTGAACTAGTACTGAACAAAAATAATAAAATATTGAATATTAATAGTTGAATAAAATTAATAAATGTGATAGTAAAGCATTTTTTAAACTAAAAAAATCGCCATAGAATATGATTGATAAATTTCTACGCTATGCAAATATTAAACATTTATTTCCCATGCATGTGGGAGGTATAAAGATTGGTTTGCCCGAGGGAATCGTATTTCCCGATGGCATCGCCTGAGGGAAATATGATTCCCTGAGGGTAAACTAATCTTCATCTCATCATGCATGGGAATGAATATTTCATTCCACTAAATCGTATGAGGCGGCTGTTTCAAGGAGCAGATGATCCCCAGGTACTGTCCGGAGCCCTTCCTTCTGGTCCCGGTCGAACCCGCCTACTCCTTGCACGTAGAAGTGGACCCCTGGGAACTATTAAGTCCACTTCCCCCACTAGCTCCCTGTCTCCCGAAAAGAAATGTTCAAGAAGCTGGGCCCTGTCGAAGAGACGCCCCTCCAAGACTGCCATGACCCATCCGTGGGTCTCTAGGCCAGGACATCACCGCGGCACCCCGGACGTGGTACACCACGGGCTTCCTTGGCACATACCATGTCAATGCCCACTTTAGGGTTTCCATCTGGGAACGATGGGTGGACTTGGGTTAAGAAAGGTCCAGTCCAATCTCGCCAAGGGCCTCAACATTGGGCGAACGGACCAGGCGGTTCATCTCTGCCTGCTGGGCGTCTGGAAATTCCCTGCATCTTTTTGGATGGATGTCTACGACATTTTTCTCTGCAACTGCACATATCACTCATTTCTTTCTTGAGGATTTAAAAAAAATTTTATATCCATACTAGTATTGTGTACACAGTTGTACTGTGTCAACACCTGTATTATGTCCACACACACTTAAATTTGCATTTACAATATTGATTAAAGGTTCAGTGAGAGAGGGTATAACTGGCTTCAATTCGGCGACAGCTCTTGTTTTAAATCCATTTCACCGTTATCTTTTTTGCGACGTGAATAAAACTAAATCATTTGGTCATTGTGTTTGTTTTCTTTGTTTTTGCGCCTGTGTGTTTGCTATAAATTGAAAGAGTTTAATATTTATATATACCTTTATTTTAAAATAAAAAAAAAAAGCACCACAAAAATATGATTGATAAATTTCTACGCTGTACAAACATTATAAACATTTATTTCCCACTCATGCGGGAAATATAAAGATTTGTTTGTCCGAGGGAATCATATTTCCCGAAGGCATCGCCCGAGGAAAATATGATTCCCCGAGGATAAACAAATCTTCATACCTTCATCATGTATGGGAAAAAACATTTCATTCCACTAAAATTTACGAGGTGTCTGTCTCCAGGAGCAGGTGATCCCCAGGTACGGCCGCTACCCCTTCCTTCAGGTCCAGGTCGAACCCGCCTACTCGCACTTGGAAGTGGACCCCCGGGAACTATTCAGAAAAATAAAGAAAAATAAGACCGAAACGCTGTTTAAGAAACTGCCACATTATAGCACAATATAACAAAAAAGGTGTAAGCAAATAAAATACATAACCGGGATCAACATTATCAGTATCAGTTTTCTACCTCTGCCCTATTGTGGCAAATTCATTCACTGCACGACAGAAGGCAATAAAGTAATTATTGCAAGTGACACTAAGATTCACTGCAAACCACGGTGCTGCTTACACTAGTAAAGATGCATTATACTTATGTTTAGATCGCTAACCATGGGTTATCTAAAGTATTTAATTTGTTGCCGTAATCCCAAACCAAGCGTGTCCCCTTGGGGATGTTTTGTTTTGCAACTAGAAACAGTTTAATATTTCTTCCTCTTCCATTGCTTTCTAGTTTGCAGTGTGGGTTGAGTTTAAGATTACCATGTTCATTTCTATTCCCATCTTGTACTAAATTTACAAATACAGGTGGTAGTTTCTGTTGAGTGTAAAATTCCTCTCCAGGTTTGTGCAGTGTTGTAATCCATTCTCTTTTATACTCGACAAGATTACTTCCTGTAAGAATATCACCTAGAGCCGAAGCGCTTTAACCGATTTTTTCTGTCAAAAACAACTCTGCCGCCAATTGATAGATTGATTATGTGTTATTAATTGTCGGGAAAGTTATGGTTCCGCAACAAAATAACTTCTTGTTCTAGTTGATTCACGAATTTGTCTTTTGTAAGCTAGTTGTTTGAAATTTCTTCTGAATCCCGTCTTTGCTTGATCATACAAAGCATCTGCATTTGTACGAATATGTAAAAAAAAAGAGATAAATCGAAAGCAATTCACTCGTTTTCGTCACTTTATCAGAAGGTTTAAGAAGTCTAACAGATTCTTGTATATAAGGCACGAAACTACCAGTATCTCGAGGATGCATAGGCGTGCATTTCAATGCTCTGTCTCTCGGCATTTTGTAAAATAAGATTTTGATCTTTATATCAATATATTTAAAGTTTAGTAGAGTTTATATCAAAGCAAAGTTTATAATTACAATTAACATCGGTACACTGAACACGAAAAATGCCTTTTACAAGGACAAAGATAAAATAATTAAGGGAATCAATTAATTACACTGTTACGGAAGAGGTTTTCAGCTTAGTTGTTAATTTTAAAAACATACAAAGTAGTACATTCATTAATTAAATGTCTTTTAAGTTTGCATTCAGAAGAACTACACAGTGTCATACACATATGAAGAAAAACTGTTCAAATACGAGGTGAAGTTGTCTGCTAAATCCTGATAAGACAGGTACATTCGGCTGAGTTGCAATGTTGCAGTTAATGTGTTGGCTATTGGTCGTTTCATCTCATCGTAATTAGAGTTGAAAGACACTTGAAGGGTCCTTACACAAAGGATGTTAATCATATGTCCATATGTAGGAGATTACCTAGCTGGGTTAATATCGGGCTGCTAACGTTTCTTTCTAAATTACCTTTCACTCTTTCTTTAAGTGAACGTAAAACTTTCGTCGCTGTGTTCAAATGATATCAGGTCAATAATACGGTGAGCTGTTGGTTCCTCCATAACTGCCTCGATGATACCTTTCCACATTAAAGGATAGCACATCCCTTGTGAAGGCTTGATAATAGATCAAGTGGCTTTGCTATCAGGTGCATCTGTAGAATGGTTTCTCAGATTTTTTCTTGGGTCAGGTTCGCGTTCCCTTCAAACTCGCAAATAAAGTTGATTAACCTGGAGTTGATTGATTAATGACTTGGAGTTTAACGTCCAATGAGTAATATTTCAGCTATATCAGGACGAGAACAAGTAAAATTGTAAGTAGATAGAAGAAAGAAATAAAAAAGGAAGGGAGAACCGGGGTAACGACTGTTGATTGACAGTGGAAAAGGGGAGAAATGGGTAGTGGNTTGAAATCTCCCCCCCCCCCCCACCCATACGACACCCTATGAGTCTGCTGAGAAATATAGAAGGGGTCTTTTGGCAACAATTGTTCGCGGTCAGACTTTCGTATTGTGACTTGACTACCCCGTGAATACTTGGCATTCCCCCATCCACTACCTGGGGACGCGTCCGGCAGCTCTGTAGCTAGAGCCCCTGAAACCGATTCAGGTGCCGGGAACCTGGAGTTGAGGTCTGTGCTGAAGGTTATTTTACTGAAAGCTGTCTCAAGATGTTCCTTTTCATCTTCTCTCGGGTACTTAAGAAAACAGTTCAGTAAAGGTCACAAATTCAAATATTAAGTTTATGCGTGTTTACAGCACATTGGTAATACTTTTGTAAAGGTTTGGTCACAGGCAGAAAAAAAACACATGCAGGATGGAAATAGTAATTTTGTTGTTGGGCATTTTAGATCTTATTACATGTTTTTCAGATGTTATAAAGCTTGTGCTTTCATAAGATTTCAGAATGCATTATTAAGTGTAATTAAGGCATGGCAAAGTTTTGAAGGTATAGTATATCAAAATATACTCATCTGAAAGTTACACACAAATGTGTCAAATAAAAAATCCAACTTTTTGATTATGGATGAGCAAAGAGCCATAGACAGGGCATAAAATATATAGGACTCCTGTGTAAACTGAAGTATTGCTGTGATCACCTATATTGGCCAGCTTTCCCATATTTATTTGAAGTTAAATGGCTATTAGACTACCTAACTGACTGATCAATACAATAATGAGGAATTGAAAACTTAAGGAAGATAAGCACAAACCATGCCGCCAACTAGGACAATTTCAAAAATTGTGAAGAGGTCTAACAGCCCAAAAGACCTGTAATTATGTTAGAGCCGAGATTTTTTAAAAATAACATGTATAAATGATCAAAATAAGGTATAAAATGTTCCTGCAAGAATTATTTTTGAAACTGAGTAGTGTCAAACTGCATGAATGTTTCTTGTGCATATCAGCTAATTCTATGACAAAATGTACTTCTAACAACAGTGAATACATGTAGATAATTCTATGACAAATAAGTAGTTCAGATTTTATTTTCAGTTCGTCATGACCCTATTTATTCGGCATATTTATAGATTATTAATTTTGAATTTAATTTACAACAAGAATGAATTTTTAAACAAAAATGTCAAGTCAGATGCTAGATGAATGTCTAGCGTCAATGGTTGCTTGTAGTTTATCAGAGTTGTCTGCACTTATTGGACATGAAAAACGTGGAGCAATGAAATCAGTTTCATCTTCGTCCAGTTGTAGATTCTTTACACCTTCTGAAATGGCTTCATTTGGAGGCCGCTCATTGTTTCTTACACGTACATCGATGGCTGTCATCCTGAACTAATGACTGAAACCACATCATATTAGGTTTTCGGCTGTTCTCTGTTCTTATTTTATGCGTGTTGTGTTTTTCCATTTTGTTTTATTTTATAAATGTTATTTTCATGCATGTTACTTTTATTTCATATATTGGACAGAACTCGCTAGAGTAAATTCGCTGGTCAGAACTGAAGACCTTTTAGAAGATGTATGCAAAAAACGGGATTTGGACTTGAGCTCTAGATTTGTATAACAACTTTTATTCTGCTTGAATGATTTTGTTGCTCCTTAAAAGAACCTTTGTTTATTAATTTGTCGTTGATCGACATTATATCTGGTCGAAGTCTATTTCTTCGAATTGCTGCTGGTTATCTGCTGGCGGTTGCTGGTTTTCGTTATTAGTATCTGGCGTTTCTTGTGGTGTCGTCGTAGCGATTCATTGACGGCATTCACAACCGTAGACTGAATTCGCCACGCACTTCTAGAAACATCTGCATTGTATACCCACGAACCTTCTCCTTCCTGGCTGGGTCTTGAGAGACAAGCGAGACGACTTTTCAAAGATTGCAGGCAACTTTAAACCCACTTCCGATTAAGCAATGCACAATTTCAGTCAATGCAAATTTCCGCCTTGTTAGTGCCATAAATCTGCATTTGGTATCTGACATAATTATACTTACTGATTAATTTGATAACTTATAATAGGTCCAACAAAAGATGCTGAAATTGATGGCGAAATGAAACTTGAATACAGAATACATATTTGTTAGCGACGTTACAGCGATAAGAGGGCAGTTTAAATTTAACCTTGGTGCACACTAGTAAATAAAATACTAAGTAATATAATAAACGACCATTCAATACTGGTTTGAATGTAGGTTTTTCTCTTTAAGTTTCATTAAATTTTGTCATATGTCCGTATTTTATAAAATTAAACAATATATTGCGTATGTAAGAAATTTACTTTTCAATAGTTTTCGTGTCTTCGTAATTAAGCAGATTATCATTATGTAGTAACCGCCTCCTTATTGCAGGCAACTTTAAACCCAATTCCGATTAAGCAATGCACAATTTCAGTCAATGCAAATTTCCGCCTTGTTAGTGCCATAAATCTGCATTTGGTATCTGACATAATTATACTTACTGATTAAAGGTACAGAAGTACTTTGATAACTTATAATAGGTCCAACAAAAGATGCTGATATTGATGGCGAAATGAAACTTGAATACAGAATACATATTTGTTAGCGACGTTACAGCGATAAGAGGGTAGTTTAAATTTAACCTTGGTGCACACTAGTAAATAAAATACTAAGTAATATAATAAACGACCATTCAATACTGGTTTGAATTTAGGTTTTTCTCTAAGTTTCATTAAATTTTGTCATATGTCCATATTTTATAAAATTAAACAATATATTGCGTATGTAAGAAATTTAATTTTCAAAAGTTTTCGTGTCTTCGTAATTAAGCAGATTATCATTATGTAGTAACCGCCTGCTTTAAGCAGTGTCGACACACAGGGATTAATATCCGTCGTCTTGAGTCGTCGTCTGTCGGTTTTTGAATCCGCAACTCCTTCAAAACTTCTGGTCCGATTCCAACCAAACATTCAAATCAAAACTGCTTTTCTACGTCAAGTACTGAGAAAAAAGGCACCATATTTGGCATAGAGAATAGGTACCAAACTGTTCGTTTAAGCTATTAAATATCTTTTTGTTTGTGAAGCTTTGTCGCTGTTTGTCAAAAGTGGCCATGTCAAAACCTTTTCCCTTAATTTTCCACCATTTTGTTTTCTTTTGCATCTTTAATAGTAAGTTCACATTCCACAATTTAGATACATGTTTATCATATATTTGTCACAAAAAGAAATTTAAATCAGATTTCAGTGACATCCAAGAGAATTAAATAAAAATAAAAACTACCTGCTCATAACAAACAATTCATTAAAAAGGCTTAGAAAAAAATTTAAATAACCTTAAAGAAACACAGTTATTATAGCATCATATTGCTTGCCTTTTTTACTGTTGCTATGTTTGTTAGTCTAATTTTACATTTAATACACGATCTTACATCTTCATCTGTATTTCTAGACATACATATATTTTTACCACGATTCTTTGTTGAATAAGCTTTCTCATAAGTTTGTATTTTGGAAGAAAATTTTCTTTTCAGGTTGATATTTGTGTCTTTATTGCAAATTGCTTCATTTTCATTCTTCGAACTTTGACTTTCCATTTGAATATTTCTTCTTTGGTCTTCATGGTAGTACAAGTCTTCATTTGGTGAATCTGGACTTAACAGATCAGGGATGTCCTTAGAATATTCTCCTTGAATAATTCATCCGTATTCCTTCTGACTCAAGTTTTGTGACCGAGTGACTTTTCCTATAAAAATAGGGTCATATCCTTTCGTAAAATATTAAAAAAGATATGCCAGATAAAAATATTCACTGAACATAAATTCAAAAGATCTACCCCGAGATATCTGAAATAGAACAATAGATTTAGGTGTAATTTTTCAGACAGTCGGTAGGCAACCTATCATAAGATAGAGTGTTGAAAAATGTTGAAAACACGGTGGAAATTAGTAAAATTTTGAGTATTTTACTGGAATTTAAAGTATGAGAACAAATATTTCTGAACGATTATGGATTACGGAAACTAATCATAATAGCGGAATAATATCACTGAGACACCCGAAAGATAAGATACCCTTCACACGACATTGATATCATTCAATAATTCAACTCTAAATTGTTATTTAATTACAATTGACTTACTTAATTATTATGTTGCAGGAAGAGTCAGCAAAAGAAGTGACTGCCCAGAACAAAAAAAAAAAACGAAAGTAAAAGAAATTACAGTAAGTGATCAGTCAGGAGAGGTTAAAATAGCATTGTGGAACAAAATGGCCGAAACAGATGTTAAATGCGGAAAGGAATATTTAATTGCCCATGCCGTTGTCAAATATTCCCCATATCACGGAACAAACACTTTACCTCTTAGCACAATGTCCACGATAACTGAAATAAACAGACAAGAAAAAATCACACTCAACACAAATATAATAGCAATATCAACAAGACCTGATAATGTAAATATTGTGGTAGATGATGAAGACAACTCTGAGTTTGACTGCACGTATGAGATATTTAGAGAATTTCTGTAAATTCAAGAAATCAACGAAGTAACGATGTCTGTTCTTCTCCCAATAACATGTTCCTTAAAGAACAACCAAAACATTGAAGTCATTTAACATGTCAAGTAGCCATGCAACATGTCAAGTACCTCAAGAAATCCTTCTTGTATTTTGTTCATCTTATTCATTTTGTCAATGCATCTCACGTAATCATTTAGGCCACCCTTTTTATTTGTTGGTTTACGGATTTTTTTGTTCCCGTGATCGGGTCGGAGGCGCTAAAAAAAAAATCCGATCTGTCAATTTTGCACCTACCTGCCAGACTGAAAAAAAACAGCTTGAAATTTGAAAGAAGCAGGTTGGAAAATTACTAACAGAGAACTCACACAACTTATCACCAGCACACATTAAGTAATCTGCCAGATTTTCCCATTCAAACCAATTCCACGGCAGACATGTTTTTTGGGGGGAATTTTGGAATAGGGGAAAGAAACCTCTGTTACTAGGCTAAATAGCGTTGATTTTCGGAACTCCTTTACTTTTTTCTTTTTCAATCAGGCAAGATGGTGGCGGCGGAAATAAAAAAAAGGATTCAAAAACATTTTTATTTTTATTTCAATTTCTGGAAAAATAGGGTCGGCGGATCCGTAAACCAACAAATAAAAAAAAACGGCTTTATACATCTTATTTAGTAGTTATTATTGTTTAAAATAGCGTTCCTGCATTGTATATTGTATTAATTTTTATAGTCCATTTGTATGACTGATTTCTCTGTCATAACATGTTTTATTCACAAAAGTTAGAACTTCAAAAATTGTTATACACATGAATTCTAATCTTTTTGAACTATATTTAATTTGGTCCATAATTTGTATAAATAGTCTGTCTTACCAAAATGGTTGTCAAAAAAAAAAAAAGGTTTGCACATGAAAACTTATATTTCATCTTGAAATATCTTACATTGTACTGCCATAATACAACAAAACATTGATTTTGTTCAGGAGGTATCTTTATTTGTAAAGATAAGGGGCAACACTAATTGTTGATTGATTGAATATTGTTTAACGTCTACTCAGCAATATTTCAGCTATATCAAGACGAGAACAAGTTTGTTAATAAATAATCACTTTGGGGTATGGAAAGGGTCATGGGACGGGAAATTCTGACTGCCACTGGAAAAGTAGGGTGAAATCGAAAAGGGCGGAGAATTTAGCCTTGTAGCCGATCACCTACGGACCACTCAAAAAAAGCTTGCTACAAGGGTTCTTTAACGTGCAGGAAGCGTGGCATTTCTTCCAACACGTGGACCTGAGTTTACATCCCATCCGAAAGATGGGTATGTATTTATTAATCCCACACAACCACGGAATGGGTCCTATTTCTATATCTCGGGACCCTCGGGGTCAGCCCCCGTTTAGGAGGGGTCACACCCCGCAAGCCGGAGATACTAGGAAATAAACAGCTATGCCAAGTCACATGATACGCCCGTCGTCACCCTTCAAAACTTTTAGTGATTAAGGTAAGGGGTTCTCAATTCAGAAGCACCTAAAACTGCCTAATTAAGCTTGATATCTCTTTCAGAAATTAATCTGCAAAGTTTGAAGTGAGCTCATCAAAGTACTTATCAGTTAGAGCAAGACATATAAAAAATTGCCTTAACATTTACAAACAATGTCTGGTAACTCTTGCAAGAAAATCAAAATGTTAATAAAAAGTATACAGATCCTGAAACCATCATACCCAATACCTCTAGAAAGTTTGATGTGAATTGGCCAAAGGGTTGTCAAGTTAGAGCATGACATGTAAAATATTGCCTTAAAATTGAAAATAAAGTCCAATAACTCTTGCAAGAAAAATCGAAATTACACAAAAAAGTATACAGATTTTGAGGCCATCATACCCAATACCTATACAAAGTTTGATGTGAATTGGCCAAAAGGGTTGTCAAGTTAGAGCATGGCATGTAAAATATTGCCTTAAAATTGAAAATAAAGTCCCATAACTCTTGCAAGAAAAATCGAAATTACACAAAAAAAGTATACAGATTGTGAGGCCATCATACCCAATACCTATGCAAAATTTGATGTGAATTGGCCAAAGGGTTGTCAAGTAAGGGCACAACATATGAAACAGACGGACGGACAATATGACGTACCATAATACGTCCGTCATTAGACGGGCTTATAAAAATCAGTTATTAGCAAAAAAGTAGTAGATGATGAGTAATGGACTTCAAAAGGGGAGACATGGCACAACTTGTCATACAAAAGCTTCAGACATAATATCAAATCATTGCTGCATACCAAGCATACACAAGCTGAGAAATCCTTGACAAATTTTTCAGATATAAGTACAAATGGATGCATTTATTCCATATCCCTTCATTGTAAACTGAGTTAGTGTATGATGGAGTTTTGTTCTAAATCATTAAAACGACTTACCTACATTGTAACTTGTTATAACGACTTAGATAACTCATTATAACCACTTTTTTTAAAGTCGTTAAAACGACTAAGTATGTTGTTACAACAACTTGGGTAACTTAGAATAACGACTTAGCTTCCCTCGTTATAACAACTTAAACCAACTCTTTATAACAACATACTAAGTTATACCGACATTGTTGTTTTATTATACTTTATCCAAATTTCTTTTATTATTCAATAATTTCATTGGACAGGCGGCATTTGTTAATTTTAACTAATCTTTCTTTGGCCCCGCCCATTCCTAACAACGATAAGCAACGGGTGTTAATGTCTAAAATTAAAACCTGCTCAGCCCAAAATTTCACAATCTTGAAAATTAACACCCGCTCACAGTCTGCCGATCTTGAAAAATAGCTCCCTCTCTGACTGAAGTTTACCGATTACTATTCCCACTTGAGACAGAATATAAAAACAAACATATGACATGTATTTTTTTAATGTTATTGTTCTAGTATTTTTTAGCGCTTTGGCAACTCGGCATTCAGTATAATAAAAAAATATACTAGTATTGCCCTCGGATGAAGATGTTACGGTGATATAACGACTTAGAAAAGAAACTCCATCTGACAATGACAGGATTGAGATTTACGGTACATGAAAAAAAAAACAAACAGGCGAAAGCGCAATTTGTATAAAACATTTAGGTTTTGGTTCATGTGAAGATTGCCTAATCAAAGCTTGAGTTTTTAAGAGCTGATAAATGATAACCTTTCATGAAACTTTGTAATGTTTGGTGTCTAACAAATTATGTTTTTTAAGTTATTTCATGAAATAAATTATCCCTATGTTAACATTTTTTTCTACAACACCAAATTACTCATTCTGCCGCCAATCAAAGCAAGAAACAGCACATAATCCCCAGCAGCTCCTCCAAGTCAATTGCAAAATCTGATCCCTTGTGACCTTGACCTTTGACCTAACCTATTTTTTTTTCGTATTTATATTTCTCTTGACTACTACATAATCTTAACATATTTAAACTTTCATATTTTTTTTCTTAAATATACAGCAAGATATTTCTCACTGGCCACTTTTGACTGTACTTTTCCTTGGCCAGGTTTTGTAGTTTGATCTTCTTTTTCATGATGCTTCCTTTCAGGATCTGAAGTAAAATTTAAAAAAAACATAAGTATTGCATAAATGGCAAGTGTACTGCTGAGCCCAGCCGCTCCTCATATATATGATCATTCTAGATGTATTTGACACAATAAATTCCCAAATCCAAGATCTTCCTGAGGATTATACTCATTCAAACTTTGCTAAAGACTATTCTCATTTTCATTTAAGTTAAAATTTTAGTGTGTTTATACATCGAGCTAAAAAATTAAAAAAAATATCAAATATAAAATTTTTAAAGTTCTCCTCTTTTGGGCCCATTTATCTCATGGCCGGTATACTGACAAAAGAAATTCTGATTTGGGGAATGATGTTCCGATGCCCCCCATTACCAACTTTTTGGGGTGTGGTGACAAAAAAAAATCACTCTGTGACAGCAAAACATACAGCTAAATGTAATAACTGCACATTTTTAAGTTAATTATGTTGTCCTAGTGTAATTGATCCCCTACCAAATCCCAATCACATGTACTAAAGACAATACGTTCTGTCTTTCTTTTTTAATCCTTTTTCGGAGGCAAAGAACAGACGCAACTAGAGCTGTTGTTGAATGGAAGCCAGTTATACCCTCCGATATTTGAACCCTGAATAAATATGGTAAGTGCAAATTCAAGTATGTGTGGACACAATGATATACCTGCCCTCTCTTCCATAAAATATTGATTGATTGATTGAATATTGTTTAACGTCTACTCAGCAATATTTCAGCTATATCAAGACGAGAACAAGTTTGTTAATAAATAATCACTTTGGGGTATGGAAAGGGCCATGGAACGGGAAATTCTGACTGCCACTGGAAAAGTAGGGTGAAACCGTCAAGGGCGGGGAATTTGGTCTTGTAGCCGATCACCTACGGACCACCCCAAAAAGAGCTTGCTACAAGGGTTCTTTAACGTGCAGGAAGCGTGGCATTTCTTCCAACACGCGGACCTGAGTTTACATCCCATCCGAAAGATGGGTTGTGTATTTATTAATCCCGCACAACCACGGAATGGGTCCTATTTCTATATCCCGGGACCCTCGGGGTCAGCCTCCGTTTAGGAGGGGTCACACCCCGCAAGCCGGATATACTAGGTCCTATTTCTATATCCCGGGGTTCCCTCGGGGTCCTCTGTTAGGAAGACTCAAACTCCAAGCTCAGAGGATGCTGCGGACCTATTCATAAGCCGGGACCGCGCACGGCGGTAAAATATTGAAAAGACAAATTATCTCCCCTTCAAAATTTAGGGCAGTAATTACCACATTACTTCATGCATGTACTACAACTATTTAACATTTCATCAAAATCCAAGCAGCTTTTAAATGAAATGGCAATACCGAGAGGGTGAAATGATACCAAAAAAATACAGTTCTTTTGCAAAATATATCATAGTAGTATTATCAAAATTGAAAATAAGTACTTTGCAAATTAATGAATAGCTGTTTTTATAGTGTTTTGTCGCAAATCGTCTCTTTTACGCATATACCACTTCAGTTTATATAAAAGTATTTGTTCTTACAATTTTCATAATTTATAACTATAGCATAGGCTACTGTATCGTTTGATTTGTCGCGCCATAAAATCGGTCTAACCCACGATTAATTTTGAAACGCCTGTACTGGACCATTGTTGTTGACAATTTTTTCCCGGTGCATGGTTTTCTTCCTTAGATTTCGGCTCTTGACGATTGTGGTCGGTAAATTTGTTATAACAATTGGTGGATCCAAGGGGACCCCCCCTGTTTTGACAATCATGTATTTTTTTAATGAATATCCTGATGTTTTATTAAGAAATACCCCAAAAAACTTCGCGCCTCGCTCTGCTCTGCGAAATTCCTTATCATCTAATTGGGACCCCCCCCCTTTTTCAAGTTCCTTGGATCCGCGCCTGTATTACCAACATTTTTCATAGTCTAAGGAATTTCTACTATATATATATATATAGGCAACTCGGTGTCTTAAAATAAAATAAGAAATAAGAGTATTTTGCAGTTTCGTTGAGCTTTGAGAAGTAGAAGCTAAAGCAACTATATAAAGGCCTTACAGACGGACTGACAGACAGACACATGCACGAACACACACAAAACGATGCATATCGAGTATTTGAGTGTCAGTCCTGCAGGTACAGGTACAGTCCAGTGGGAATTGTTTCAAAAACGTTGTCTGATTTTACTGTCGTCAAAACTTCGCCTTTTCTATTTGTAATAAATTTTCATTCGAGGGGTTCATAATCGAGCAGTCATAAAAGTCTTTTAAAGAATGAATTTTCTTGAAAAATTCGTATCTAAAAGGTATCATTTAATGTTACAATTTAATATCAAAAGTGCGTTTAAGATATCTAATCTTTTTTGTCGGGTATTCAGGAAAATCAACACCCCTTACTTTCTTTTCAGAATCATAGAGGGAGTGAAAAGCAACAGCCGTTTTTCAATTCAAATACTTTCAATATTAGTCTTCTCCTGTGGAGAGTCTCTATGTTGCAGCTAGTGAACCATCCTTGGAAGAAAGACGTATTAAACTTGGTTTACAATATGCAACAAAGCTTAAAGCGTATCCATCAAATCCTTCTCACAACTGTGTTTTCAAACCTCTTCACAAAGCTGACTATGAAAAACGCCCAAATGTTATACAACCTTTTGGTCTTCGTATCAAACCACACCTTGAATCTGCTAATATAAATTTAGATGAAATAGCTCCTATAGAAACTCCCAAAAAACCTCCATGGCTGAACCCAAAACCAACATTTAATTTTGAACTACGCAAACACAAAAAGGTTGATACCAATCCTCTGGTTATCCAGCAGGACTTTGCAAGAATTAAATCTGAACATCCTGAATACTTGCAAATTTACACAGATGGCTCTAAGGATGGAGACAGAGTGGCTTCTGCAGCCGTTTTTGGGGATCGTGCAGCAACTCTTCGATTACCATCCTCTAGTTCTATATTTACTGCTGAAGCTAACGCTATTTACTCAGCACTTAAATTTGTAGCTTTATCGCAATCAAATAAATTCATGATCTGTTCCGACTCACTTTCTTGCCTATTGGCAATTGAAAGTCGAAAAACAAAACATCCAATTATTTCGAAAATAGCCGAATTCTACAAATCACTTGTAGCATTAGGCAAAGAAGTCATTTATGTTTGGATCCCTAGTCATGTGGGGATCTATGGAAACACAGTTGCTGACCAGGAAGCCAAGGATGCACTAGATGATGAGATGGCGGATTGTCCAGTACCGTACACTGACATGAAGCCTTTAATCGTTAAATACATTTTAAAGTTATGGCAGGCCAAATGGGATCTGCAAATAAATAATAAACTGCATGGAATACAGTCAGACGTGGGTAAACAAGTCGGTTCCTGTGGTAAAAACCGTAGGGAACAGGTAGTGTTGACCCGATGTCGTATTGGACATACTAGAACAACACATAGTTTTATCCTCAACAGTGATGATCGACCTGAATGTATCCCATGCAATTGTCCTTATACAATTCAACATGTTTTAATTGAATGTGTAGATGTTGCCGATATCAGGCGGGATTTTTATTCTGCTCATTGTCTTAACTATGCAAATAAAAACAAGTTTAAATATTTTAAAATGTGGTTACTGTTCCCATTTTTGCAAAAGTATGGCATGTTCTGCTGATTTTTAGCCTCGACCTTTAATCTCAATTTTGTATATTCTGCACCACTTCTGCCTTTTACGACAGGGCAAAATAAACGCACCATAACTTCTTATACACTATATATATAAATCAGCCATGAGGTATGCTGGTCCATTATAGTTGAAATTTTTGGTTTCTATTCACTGTACTACTGCTACTTTTAACAATGTAAATGATAAGGAAGAACATTTAGTCACTGAAGCTTCAGGGGAAACTTGTCATTAAATCTGGCCCAGCTAAACCTTAGTTTAAATCACTTACAGTAACTCAGTGGTCGATGGCTAATTTATCAATAATGCTCAAAAATGATAGGAAACGGGGATCTTTTGAATGATCATTTTTAGCAGCATGCCCATTCACGTACTTTTCAGATCGAAATGTATTGTTCAAATCAAAAGTGAAAGAAAAATAATAATCGAGGAAATGTCATGCAACTTGATAGGCTGTTTGCTTAGCGTTTTGAAGTAGCGAAGTAAAGATACTGGTATGAAACACGATGTACCCCCAAAATTAAATTCAAAGGTTACATATATCCCAAACTGCAAAAAGCAGTGGGCATGCTGTGTTCGATTATTTTTTTCATACACTATGCAGATGTACCATTTGGTTTTAAGTTGTGAGTTAACTTCTGTAATTTTCTATGACAGAGAATATCGACGCAAGCAAAAGCGGCATATATTTACTCCGTTAATATATCTTGGAAGGAAGAAGTTTGCCAAAACATTAAGTCATAATACTACTCAATGAAATCAAGAGGAATTAAATGAAATCCAATGAAAAACAAATATTAAAAAATTAATATAATCCGAAAGAAAGCAAGTTATAGAAAATCTTATGGCTAAAGCTGCAACTTTTTTTTATAAGAAATCCAATGCCAAAAAAAAAAATGCATTGAATCCTACTAAAAATAAGAAAGTAAGAAAAATCTTCTTTAATTTTAAGATTGGCCCCTGTTTGTCCCATTTATTTCATAAACGGTACGTGTAACGTGAAATCCATGGCATAATAATAACTGAAAATTTCCACAGGTGCACACTGAAAGAAATCCCATTCAAATCGGATAAATAATAAATATTTTACATGTTTTATGGCAAAATCTATGAAAACATTCTTGCTAGACAAGGGGGGGGGGGNGGGGGGGTATTTCTTTATGTCCCATCAGGCCACATATATCAATTGCTTCAATCAGTTATCAATATAGATGTACTTGCTTCTGTAGGTGAGGACAGAGATGTCTACATCCTCTTTGGGAAAATGATAGCATATTTTATAGTTCATAAAGGCCCAGCACCAAAATTTAATCAACTTTATTTTATAACATACTTGCATATGGAAAAGATAGTTGTACGCCGTCAACAGATGACATCATGGATGTAGGCATGAAAGAAAAGGTTAAAATGGTAAGTTGATATAGTATTTAAATATACATACTTTTGAAAACTAAAAAACTTAATATTCAGTATATGGATATTTAGGCGAGCTCAGAAGAGAAGAGGACCGTGTTTCAAGATAATCAAGAGCTTGTCAATACAGGGGAAGAGAAACAAGGCTGTTGACATAAACGTAATGATACCAGAACTAAAAGCTTACATCAAGAGAAATCCAAAGAAAAATAAAGGCTTCACAAATTTTGAATATTCCAATTTGGCCACTTTGTCCCCTAATAGCTTGGAACCGTAAAAGCAATGCAAAATCTATTGCAATACTAAGGGAAGTATGGATGTGGGCTAAAGCATGTGCCAAAAAACATCATACTAAAATTTGTAAATGATCTGTTCTCTGGAACCCAAGTTTTGCTGTCCACAGACATGAAAATACCCAATTTCACCCCTGTTTAGCCCCCTTTTCTGAAACTTGTTGACCACCAACCCGAAATTAAAACCCGGGCTTAACCTTATGCCAAGAAACATCATACTGAAATTTGAAGGATATGTCCATAGAAACAAAGATATGCTGGCCACAGACGCCGACACCATTACATAATACGACCGCAAAATTTTTCCGGTCGTATAAAAAGTAATTAAATTCTTCATTCATGCCTTTCACACTTTTTTTGTTCCATTTGATTGTCTTGCCCCTGCGAAATGTTATCATGGACAACCATGGTTAACCATGGTTAACCATGGTTTTAACAATTTTCGTTAAACGGGACACCATGATCGAACATGGTTTGATAAAAACCAATGGGTAACCATGGTCAACATGGTTAACCATAGTCAGTGGTTGACTTTTGTCCTGAAATATTCTACACACGTTATAAGTAATGAGTTAAAGAGAAATTAAACACTCTTAGACAAGTCCAGAATCATTCTGTAAATATACGTGAATTTCGGGGTCCTTAAATGCAAAATCCGTAAATTTTAAGCTAAAATTTAGTATACTGTTTGCCATGGCAACGGATAATAGTATCGTATAATCAACATTATTTATTTCCGTCAAAGGTCATTTCTAACTTGTATAAAAGTTTCTGACACATTCTGAGATCATTCATTTCCTTATTATTTTGGTCCTTACAGAGAAATGGTTTTAATATTTAGGCAATTTAAGTCACTGTAATGTCTTTGGCCAATATCATGACAAGGCTATGTGAGAAGTCATTTACAAGTTACAAACAAACTCAATATAAAATGCAGTTTCAATAAAATAACTAGATGTCATACATATTCAATAACTATTCCAAAACAAACCTTTTTGAATTTGATTCAGGAAATTGATCAAACATTGTTCCAAGGGAAGCAACTCAATATTAAATGCAGTTTCAATAATATCTATGTTCTTCATACATGTCATACATATTCAATAACAATTTTAGATATCTTGCAAAAAACAAACTCTCTTCTTTTAATTTGATTACATTTTTTTTAATGTAGGATTGTTTTAATTTTAGATTTAAATATAAGGCCCAAATTCTACATGTTATTTATCATTGTTAACACAGTGCATAATTAATCAATTAAATTCAAATAGTGCAAGGTTTTTACTAAACCTTTTATGAAATAACAGAAAAAAAATTGTATTGTGTGTATATATATGAAAATCGGATGTGGTTTGTTTCCATTGATTTATTCACTTTTTTACCTTTTCGGGGCCATTTAGGGCTTACTATATGGTGTGAGGTTCCTCCCTGTGTTGAAGACCATATATGCCATTAATGTTTCATACATGGAAGGACAAGTGACAATCAACAAATGAAGTGCTATCGACAGTACATTCGGGTTTCATTTTTTTGAAAGAGGGGTACCTTTGTCCTTCGATTATTCGTTTTGGATTGCCGGTCTGATTTTCACTTACTTTACGCAATTAGATGTAAAACATGTAGTGCATGGCTAGTTTTGAATTAAGGCTGACGAAAAAAACAAAAACAAAAACAAAAACAAAAAAACAGAAAAAAAAAACAACTCAGAAACAGAAATTTTTGTTAATCTGCAACTTACTGGGGATTACGACTACAGCAAATATTCAATACATAATGGAACAGCACAAAATTGATTGATTGGTTGGTGTTTTACGCCTACTTCAGCTATATTGTGGCTTGAACTGTTAAGTATATTTAACAATTATAATAAATATATAAAATATCAATGTAAAACCTTATAGCTATATACAAATAAAACACACATTTTTTTCCCGGCAAAAGGGGGTGCGTTTTATCCATGCGAACTTCAAAAGACTAGATTTTTTCAGCACCTGAACAACGATAATTCTGACCGGAAACGGCTTTAAAAATATATGTCAACCCTCTGTTGTGGCCCGTATCAGAACTGTGTTTGTTGAAACTGAAAACTGATGTTTGCCAGTGTTTTACTTTTGTATTCTATAATGCATGGTAAAGTATTGTTTTCCAATGTCAACAAGAGTTATTTTCCCGATGCTCGTAGTTTTCCTCTATTCCGTCCGCCATTTTTTGTTTGGGTATAGCGTATTGATCAATTGCTGGTACCCCTCTAGGGAGAATTGAATGTGTTATTTATGTGTCTCTAAGGTAATTTAACTGCAACAGATAAATAGGATTAACGTTTGTGACAAGTGCTTATTGTCCCCCGCCGCAACGCGACGGAGGGACATGGTAATGGTCTGCGTCCGTCCGTCCGTGTGTCATGTTTTTTGTGGGCGCAACTCCTCAGAAATCGCTGGTCAGAATTCATTCAAATTTTACAGGATTGTTAGTCACCATAAGTACTAGATTATATCGCATTGCCATTTTGAATCGTCGAATTCTGTGGGAGTTATGGGACTTTGATTAATTCCACATTGTTATACAATGGCAAATCTTGTGGACGCAACTCCTCAGAAACTGCTAGTCCGAATTCCTTCAAATTTTACAGGATTGTTAGTCACCATTAGTACTAGATCATATCGCGTTGCCATCTTGTATCGTCGAATTTTGTGGGAGTTATGGGACTTTGATTATTTCCACATTGCTATACAATGGCAAATCTTGTGGACGCAACTCCTCAGAAACTGCTAGTCCGAATTCATGATAATTTTACAGGATTGTTAGTCACCATATGTACAAGATCATATCGCATCGCCATTTTGATTGGTCAAATTTTACAGGAGTTATGGGACTTTATCGAGTTAATGCGTGCTACAGCTTAGGAACAATTTGTGGGCGCAACTCCTCGGAAACAACTGAACGGATTATGCTGAAATTTAGTTTGAACATTTGCCACCATACGTACTTGATCATATTATGCTGCCATTTGGATTGGACAAATTTTACGGGAGTTATGGGACTTTATTGACTTAATGCATATTACAACATAAGAAGACTTTGTCGACACATCTCCTCAAAATCCAATTAAGGGATTTTGGTTAGCTGTTTGCCACGTAATGCAGTTGATCGTATCTTGCAGCCATTTTGATTCGCAAAATTTTTCTTGAGTTATGGGACTTTATCGACTTTACTGCGGCGGCGGGGGACATAGCTACGCGTAGCAATCTTGTGTTAATATTACTGATAATACAATGTACTAACGATAATATAAACACAATTAAACTGTCATAAATTTTAATCCTATTTAGGGGACAAAT
Organism: Modiolus philippinarum; assembly: GCA_002080025.1. Lineage (NCBI taxonomy): Eukaryota > Metazoa > Mollusca > Bivalvia > Mytilida > Modiolidae > Modiolus > Modiolus philippinarum. Next base: position 66,850 of record MJUU01018743.1, read on the forward strand.
CATTAATCATCGTTATTGTAAAATAAATAAACTAGATATACTAGTAAATCATTAATATTTATTCTACAGAGAAAACAAAATATTTAACAAGATAATGATAATTAAACAAAGACAATATTTTTTTTTATGTAGCACTAATTATCAGTTCACACGATAATGAAATAAGCACAAAAAGTCTATATGTCTATGATAAAAATAGGCACTAAAGTCTATATAAAAGTCTATGATAAAAATAGGCACAAAAGTGTATATTTCAAACCCTTCGAAATCTTCTTCGTCACTGTCATCTCGGAAGAGTCGGTACATCTTGAAGCACTGATAAAGGTGTGTCTTCAAAGATCTTGTTCATCGTCGTCGTCGTCATCTGCATTTGGTGCTGCCTCGGTATCTTCCCACACGATGTCGTCCTCGGACCCGTCGAGTGCATTCGAAATTGTACACTTTTTGAACGCTTTCTGGATGATTGCTGGGTCTAACTCCTGCCACGCCTCGACGATCCTTGTACAAATAGTAGGCAAATCTGCTTTTCTCATGCAGCCACCAGCTGTGAATGAATGGTCATCGGACTGGATCCAGGTGTTCCATTTCTGTCTCATGGCTGTTTTCATCGGCTTGTTTATGCTCACATCTAACGGCTGAAGAATAAGTCATACCCCTTGGGATGATGCCTAAATCTGTCTTCTTGTTACTTTGAGGTGTCAGTACGATGACAACGGAAGGCATCTAGCACAAGTATACTCTTAGTAAGGCCGGTTTCTGGACGTCGTTCCCACACACGGGTTAACCAATCTTTTGTGATACGGTCATCAAACCACCCTTTTTCATGTACGTTTACAACTATGCCCTTTGGATATTTCAACTTAGGAAGTGTTTTCCTTTTAATCACGACATACGGTGGTAGCTTTCCACCATCAGGTGTGGAGGCAAGCATAACTGTGAAGTGGTTCTTTTCATTCCCCGTGGTTTTATGCTGACAGTTGACGATCTTTTTGCTGCAATTGTTGTGTCTGAAGGTAAATCAAATGTCAGTGGTGTTTGGACTGCATTTCCAATCTGCGATAGTGGATAATTATTCTTTTTGTGTAGACCTATGATGAAGCTTTGAAATTTGTGAATTGTTCCTCATAATCTGCAGGTAACTTCTGTGCAATATGGGTTCTGCGTCTTATGGATAAATTATGTCTCCTCATGAAGGCATAAAAACAATTTACAAATGCTCTAAAATTGGTGCTGTCTGTTTCTCTGGCCAGGTGTAAGGCTTTGAGTCTGAGTTCAGCAGTTGAAATGCCGTAACCCTGAAGTCTACGGTCTGTAACCCACTGAAGTAAGTCTGCTTCTAACGCCGGGCAGTGTGGATTGCTCCCTCTGTTTGCCATTTTTATACCCCGCCACACGAAGTGGCGTGGTATTATGTGATACCCTCAGTCATGTATCCGTCCGTCCTTCCGTCTGTCCGTCCGTCTTTCTGTCCGTCCCCCGAAGGTTTCCGACTGATAACTTGTGAACGTAATAACACAACGTCTTGAAACTTGGTATGCAAGTTGTTTACCACAAAACTCAGGTCAAGTTCGATTTTGGGTTCAGAGGTCCAAGGGTTCTGGAGTTATGCCCCTTGAAACTAGTGTATAATCCGGTAAAAAAAAAACTTATGTCTTGCTGGATACCGTACTTGTAATATAATGCGGATCCAGAGGACATTAAGGTATAGAAATTTAAAGTTATTTTGGTTATTTTCAGCCCTAGTCATTTCTGTTGTTCGGTCCTGCTCTACCGTTCCCCTATGTCTTAACCAACCTCAGCAATATTGTGGCGAGAACTGTTAAATATATTGAACAACCACAATAATACAATATGAAATATTAATATAAAACCATTTAAGCTTTGTACATTAGTAAAACAAAAGAGTAAAATATAAAAAAACATAATACGAGAAATGACAGTTTAACTGTTACAATATTACTTTAAGATAAATCCATTTAAATCTTAATAAATTGATTGCTTTTAAAAATTGAACGATTTTGTCGCCAGCGCCCGATATTTGAATTCATGGTGATAAGATCAGCAGCAACTACAGAAGAAAGCATGTCACCAAAGTATTGTTGCTACCAGTTCAACAGCAACAACAACCAGTGATGTGCCTATACAGGCATCTTGAGCTACAATGATGTTAACAACATCTGCCACAACAAGTACTAGTAGGGCATCAGAATTAAGACCGAGTATACCAACACCATCTTTGCCTAGACAAAGGCAGACAGTGCATCCTGTTAGGAAATACGATGACAAAGCCTCAGTGGTGCAATGGTTTAAGGCGTCCTTAACCTATATGAACATTTTACCATGTACTGAACAGGAAATACTTTTGTCCTTCCCTCTTTACCTAGAGGGTATGGCGGAACAATGGTTCCATCATATATCTGACCAAGTATTTAAAAGTACAATGGATCAATTTAGAGACACTTAGTACAAAATGTCAGGCCACAAGTAATTAACATTGAACTTCTCGAATTCCCGCAAGACGAATCAGAATGTGTAGAGACTTACATTGTGTATATCCACGGAATTCTAAAAATGTGCGCGGATGCGAACTTGCAAGACCTTTCCTTATTGACAAAAGGACTCCGAGCACCTTTAGCGAAAATTGTCTTTCCAAAAGATCCGGTGACGCTGGAAAATCTTAAAGCGGTCCCGGCGAAAACTACTCTCAGGATAACAAATACTACCGACACAGACCTACAAGTGACAATAAATGCTCTTACTCAACAATTCGACGAGAAATTTAACATGCTACGTGAAGAAAATGCGCCAATGCTGACGTCAGTGCCGAAAGAAAAGGTAAACAGATCATATAACAGTCAACCGCAATATGGGAGAAACACAAAGTACCAACAACACTAGTACAATAGACAATACAACTACAGGAGACAACAGAGATACCAGAACGAGGCATGCTTCAGATGTGGTTAGAATTTTGGATCGTCCTCAGTTTATTCTTCTAGGTTTAAAGTATGCAATAAGTGTTATAAATTAGATCTTTGACTTTGGCTTCGTAACTTAACATCTAGGCGTAAGGGATGCTTGCCATGGATATTTCACTACAGCAGGGTATATACCATCCAAAGGTAGATAAAATACATTAAGAAAGTCTATGTCTCTCTTGGGATAATTTCTTGGCGACTTACCATCAGGGCAGGTACATTCAGCCCTCAAAAGCTTGACTTGGGCAGAAGTTCTCTATAGAATCCTATGAACATAGTTGCCACTCTTCGTGGATGGGAAATATTTTAATTTCACATTAACATATTCTTGTAATGGTTGCACATTACTTTGTAGATGTACCCCTCTTTCAAAAAATTGAATCCGGAAGGGGTTTAAGGGGTTCTGGAGTTATGCCCCTTTTTACTTAGAAATTTTTGTAACGTGGTGGGGTATCATGTAATGCACCATTACTATTTTTGATCCTGGCATTTTCTGCAATCTTTCTTTTGCTGTCTCCACTGACGTACGTTGGTTTCATTGATGTTGAATTCCCTGCCAGCTACACGATTGCCATGGGCTTCTGCATACGAGATAACTTTTAGTTTATGATTATCATCATCAAGGATAATTTAATCTTGAATTGTGCTTTGATGTCAGTATTGTAAACCGCCCGTGAAGTTTGATATACTTGGGAAATACTAAAGGAGGAAGTCCTAGGTAAGGGGACATACCTATATAAAATAACTTGTAAGTTCTTAACATTTTCATAAATATAATCTAAGATGCTAACAAATATAAATTCTAATTCTTTTCACAACCATTGATGGACCTATTTCAATTGCCGTACTGATTAAAAAAATTATGCACCTTAACCAAGGTCTTCTACCTTAAATTGTGAAGTCAGACCTATGATGTTTCCCTTTCAAAATACTTTCAGTGCTGAATCAAGTGAATTATTATTTGAGAATGAAGAAATACCTGAAGACCCTAGCAGTGACATCATAGAAGCTTTTAGTGAGAAAGACGGAATAACATTTGTGTGTAAATGGTAAGACCAAGAAGAATATGAAGATATCTTGTGCAGTAAGCAAATACTCTCAACATAATCATGGACGGAGAAGATTCTTTATCCACTCTTGCATCCTTATTGCCATGTTAAGTGGACGAAAAGTCTGCGACGAACCGTTTTTGAGTTATAGGCCTTGACGCGTTTCCGTAAATTGGTTTTTGCGAATAACTTTTAAACGCTTACAGATAATATAGTAAACATAGATGTTAAAAGTGATCAGTATGAAAAGGCCTTCAATTTGAGTTCCAGGTTGAAGGTCATCGGTGACCTTTGACCTTGTTAGCATATAAACTCAAAAACCGTAATAGATGGGTGCAAAATTATATCAGCAAAAATGCTCATCATGTCAAGGGCTACTTTTATTTCATTTGGACGGAAGCTCTCCGATGACTCCCAAAGAGTTATTGCTCTTGACGCGTTTCGGAAAGTGGTTTTTTTGCATATACCTTTTAATCCTTTACAGATAGTATGGTCATATAACATTTCATTTAATCAATAAGAAGAGACCTACAATTTGACACCAAGGTCAAAGGTCACTGGTCAAGGTCATAGCCAATTTTTTGTCTTTTTATTGTAAAAACAGTCATTAAAACTGTTAGAAAAAGAAAATCAAATATATTGGACACAATGTGCATCTCATCAAGAAGATTTCAAACATAAGATGTAACAAAACATAACATTGACGGGGAAAGACCTTGCAATTGTTCTTTGAACAATTGTCTTTTTAATTATTATTATTTTTTTTTCTTCTTCTTCCGTAAGGTCTCTGTACGGAAAACCTTTTGACGTATCATTACGAAACTTCGTTTACTAACTGGAAGTTGGAAATTCTCTTTCGAATTTAGGGAACAGACGAAATCTATTTTTAGTAACAGAGTTATCTCCCCAACTGCGGTTTTTCTTGTTATCAGGTAAACTCAGAAACCGTAACCGATATCAAAATTTTGAATTGGGGAAAATGTTTCATTCATCCTCAGGATGATTTATCATGTAAAATTTTTTTTGGGTCGCGACCCAGGTTACGCGTTTTTGACCCCTAATTTTGTCGATTTTCAAAGTTATCAGAATTTGATGAAATTTGGTATCCAGGTTGCTTTATTGACCTTGATTACAAATCTGGGGTCAAAAAAAAAAAAAAAAATTGTCCGCCATTTTGAAAATGGCCGCCATTTGAAATTTTGTTATCGTGATATCTCGGAAACAATAAAAAAATTTATGAAAACTTTATATTGCTAAAAATGTTCCTCTCTTTGAGATCTACATTTAATTCAAAAGAAAGAAAACAGTGCGATGAACCGTTTTTGAGTTATAGCCCTTGACGCGTTTCGGTAAATTGGTTTTTTGCGAATAACTTTTACACGCTTACAGACAATATAGTAAACATATATGTTTAAAGTGATCAGCATGAAAAGACCTTCCAATTTGAGTACCAGGTTGAAGGTCATCGGTGACCTTTGATCTTGTTATCAGATGAACTCGGAAACCGTAATAGATGGCTGAAAAAGTATATCAGCAAAAATGTTCATCATGTCAAGAGCTACATTTGTCTCATTTGGACCGAAGCTCTCCGATGACTCCCTGAAGAGTTATTGCCCTTGACGCGTTTCAGAAATAGGTTTTTTGCGTATAACTTTTAAACCTTTACAGATAGTATGGTCGTGTAACATATCAAATTAATCAGCAAGAAAAGACTTTTAATTTGAATCCAAGGTCAAAGGTCATCGGTCAAGGTCATAGCCAATTTTTACGTTTTTTTTATCGTAAAATATTTAAAACGATTAGAAATGGCTACTATAATATATTGGAGACAATGTGCATATCATCAAGATTGATTGATTGATTGAATATTGTTTAACGTCTACTCAGCAATATTTCAGCTATATCAAGACGAGAACAAGTTTGTTAATAAATAATCACTTTAGGGTATGGAAAGGGCCATGTGACGGGAAATTCTGACTGCCACTTGAAAAGTAGGTGAAATCGTTAAGGGCGGGGAATTTAGCCTTGTAGCCGATCACCTACGGACCACCCCAAAAAGAGCTTGCTACAAGGGTTCTTTAACGTGCAGGAAGCGTGGCATTTCTTCCAACACGTGGACCTGAGTTTACATCCCATCCGAAAAATGAGTTGTGTATTTATTAATCCCGCACAACCACGGAATGGGTCCTATTTCTATATCCCGGGACCCTCGGGGTCAGCCTCCGTTTAGGAGGGGTCACACCCCGCAAGCCGGAGATACTGGGTCCTATTTCTATATCCCGGGGTTCCCTCGGGGTCCTCTGTTAGGATGGCTCATACTCCAAGCTCAGAGGATGCTGCGGGCCTATTCTTCAGCCGGGACCGCGCACGGCGGCATATCATCAAGATGACATCAAGATTATTTTAAACATGTGACATGACAAAACATAACACTAAACACAACATTGACTGGGAAAGACCTTGCAATTGTTCTCTGAACAATTGTC
>MJUU01018743.1:77891-110345 GCA_002080025.1 Modiolus philippinarum
TATATGAATACAATCGATTTGTCGTGAATCGATTTTCCGACACCATTGTCCCAGATTAAAAAAATTGAACAACAAAATGGAACAATATCCCTCAACATATTTGGTTTCGAAAGTGGAAAGATTTACATCACCAAAAAGACATTCTGCCAGTTCTACGTATAGGACAAGGTGCGATAAGGGGTTGATTTGGTCCAAGATTCCAGTGAATTTCTAATTTGCACGTTTTTTTTCAAAGTTGAGATCCCATTTACAGAAAAAATACAAAAGTTAGAACCAATGACGTCACAATAGATACAGTTCTGAGGTCATGAGAAGGCAACTTTTGTGCATTTTCAATGAAATGTATCGAATTTGGCAGATTTTGAACAGTTTAACCTACTGAAAATATAGAGCACATTCAAGAACTAAGTAGATATTTTACTAACTTGTCGGTACAAATGAATTGAACCTCTCATATAAATATTTTTGTGGTTATTGCTTATGCTCTACATTTCCTATATAGAAAAAGCAGTTAAAATATATCAAATTTGTCAATTTTCGACAAAATCTTCAATATGTCTCTTCTTTTCCACTTAAAAACTCGGTAATCTAAGAAGTGTTACTGTTTACTGAAAAGCCAAACCCATAGAACATTTCAGTGAGAAAATTCTGTGAATTCAANACAGTTTATTTTTCAGGGCTACAATGGTTCGCGGTCAGGCTTTCCGTATTATGACCTGACTACCCCGCATAGACAGGGCATTCCCCTATCCACCACCTGGGGACGCGCCCGGCAGCTCTGTAGCCGAAGCCCCTGAAAACCGATTCAGGTGCCGGGCAATATGTTTGGATTAAGAACGTCAACAGATTTTTATACAAAACCAAAACCCACCATACTGAACAGTTTTTTGGAATTATTGTCTGCAAGGTTTCACCAGGAATGAGAAATTACAGACCCACTTTGAGGACTGCATAAATTACAGACCCACTTTGAGGACTGCATGCTGTTTCAACATCAGAAGATGACATTTGCACCGCCCGGACATGTGTTGGGGGTTCAAAGAATTTTCCTAAAAGACACCCTTTTGCCATGTTCGAGGTTTTTGAGTGTTTACTGATTTACTGATGCAAATTTGCAGATCTAACAATGTTTGGCTGGTTTTCAGACGTAAATAGGAAATAAATCATCGTACCCAGCAAATGTCTTACGATGTGATCAGTTTGACAGGTAAAGTATGAAGAGTTGTCGCATACTTGAGACAACTCTATTGCGTAGTCTGAAACAGTTTGAAACAAATAGTTAGCTGTTGACAAGAATATTGGAAATGCGTGATGTTTGGCATAACCCATGTCATCGCTGTAGACTAGTTGGTCATAGTAGAATAATAGTCAGCTTCAAGTTCAATGTTGGTGTCCTTCTGGCCATGGAATTGTTTGAAAAAGGTGCGTAAATTGTGTTGGGATGGACAAAAATTACACCGCTCAATCCAAATGTGTAGGAGAAGTTCACATCACATTCCACTTGTCCCATGTGTGAATTCCACTCCTTAAGCCTTAATAAAAATCGTTATCTCGAGCCTCTTGTTTGTGTAACGGTTTTTAGTATCCGCCGTGAAATAAGATCCAAAGGAACATATTTCATAGCTCACCTGGTGAAATAATCTCCAGGTGGAAAGTATTTACTGCTCATCTGGTGAAATAATCTCCAGACGGAATAAATCTCATACATTTGTTCCATTTGGAGCTTATTTCACAGGATAATATTTTGCCTTACATTTGCACCACTAAAATTTCAGAAATGATGGCCAAATTGGCAACTTGAATTAAGTCCTACTTTAAATGCTGCATACAAATACTCTAAAGTATGGAGAATATTGAAGTCATGTCTTACATAATACACTGTCATTATTTGTTATTATACGACCGCAAAAAATTTGAGGTATAATAGTATGGTACTGCCGTCGTCGTCGTCGTCAAAAAAGGGTTTGCCACATACCCGGGAAAAAACAGGAATACTCCTGGATTTTCATTTTAGCATAATAGCCGGGAAAATACGAAAAATTACCAAAATCCGGGGAAAATCCTTGAAAAACGAAAAACCGGAAGTTGTTAATAAAATAAATTACTCCCATTCTACGCAAATTTTTTCGCATGCGTCGTAATTAAATAAACGTTGGTTAAGAAGTTCGTAAAGGGTTAATGATTTTTGTTCACTTCACACATGACATTCAATAAATGTATCATAACGATATTAATATTGACAAACTTAAAAAACACGAACTTCAAGGGGCAATCTGACAGGAATTGTACATCTCGATCTGATGTGCTTTTCCAAAACGTTTCATTGACAAATCTGAGTTGAGTTTCAACTAACAAAACATTTAAAAAATATTGACGTATATGTATTGGCCAGCAATTAAAAGTGACAACAGAAGTTGGAGTCGACTAGGGTAAAAAGACAAAGCAAATCCTAGTTGTACACAATACAAATGGAAGACGCCTTATTCCCGATTTTGTACAGGCACGCTATTTTAGCCAATGGTGGGTTTAATTCAAACCAAATGATGAATACACCTCCCTAATTTATGAAGTTAATCAAATCTTTTTATGGGAAACATGCAGCACGCGGAGGTGTTTACCACTACGGATTTTCCGTATTTGCAAGTAAAACTGTGCACTTAGGACTCACATTGCAAATGATTACTCAAAAATCTAGAAATGAAACTGTCTATGCGGGGTCTTCAGTTCAAAAATCGAAAAGCACATAAAACCATACGAGACAAACTGTGTGCAAACGTCACGCCTTATAAGTATAAAGATCCTATATATTTTTGTCGTACAAAAGCAGACCCGCTGGGTTCGTATAACAGGCGCAATTTCCCGCCCCTACCCAATTTTCAGTGTCAATCAAAACTCATTGCTCTATATCAATTCAGTCTTCATTATCTTTCTTCTTTTACTTATATTTTATATCATTGAATAATTTGACCTCTTATATATTTCACGTAGACTCGCTGGGGGTCATATGGAAGGCTTAATTATCTTTCTTCTTGTACTTTTATTTTAATTAATTAATTTGACCTCTTGTATATTTCGCGTAGAGATGTAGACTCGCTGGGGGTCATATGGAAGCTTAATTTCATGCCCCTTACCATTTTACCAATTGACTAGTCAGATTATAACACGGAAAGCCTGATTGATTGTTGTATTACGCCTACAGCAATATTTCAGCGATATTGAGGCGAGAACTATTAAATATATTGAACAGTTTTAGTAAATAAATATATAAAATATAATGTAAAACCATTGAATCTTTATACAAGTAAAAAAAACATAATACGAGAAATTTAATTGTTATTATATTAGAACTTTAAGATAAATCCATTTAAATCTTATGAAATAAATTGAACGATTTTGTCGCCAGCGACATTTGTAAATAAGTCTTTAAGACAATCAGCAGAATAAAATCAGACCCGATATCATCCACATTTACATAGTCAATTATAACATGTTGAATTGTATAAGGACAATTGCATGGAATACTTTCAATCGATCATCACCGTTTATAATAAAACTATGTGTTGTTCTAGTGTGTCCAATACGACATCGGGTCAACACTACCTGTTCCCTACGGTTTTTACCAAAAGGAATTGACCTGTCTACCGACGTCTGACGGTATTCCATGCAGTTCATTATATATTTGCAGATCCCATTTGGCCTGCCACAACTCTAAAATGTATTTAATGATCAAAGGCTTCATGTCAGTGTACGGCACTGGACAATCCACAATCTCGTGGTCTAGTGCATCCTTGGCCTCCTAGTCAGAAACTGTGTTTCCATAGATCCCCACATGTTTAGGGATTCTAACATAAATGACTTCTTTGCCTAATGCTACAAGTGACTTGTAGAATTCGGCTATTTACAAAATAATTGGGTGTTTTTCGACTTTCAATTGCCAATAGGCATGAGAGTGAATCGGAACAGATCCTGAATTTATTTGATTGCGATAAAACTTCAAATTTAAGTTCTGAGTAAATAGCGTTTGCTTCAGCAGTAAATATGGAACAAGAGGATGGTAATCGGAGAGTTTGCTGTACGTTCTCCAAAAACGGCTGCAGAGGCCACTCTGTCTCCATCCTTAGAGCCATCTGTGTAAATTTGCAAGTATTCAGGATGTTTAGATTTAATTCTTGCAAGGTCCTGCTGGATAACCAGAGGATAAGTATCAACCTTTTTGTGTTTGCGTAGTTCACAATTAAATTTTGGTTTTGGGTTCAGCCATGGAGGTTTTTTGGGAGTTTCTTTAGGAGCTATTTCAACTAAATTTATATTAGCAGATTCAAGGTATGGTTTGATACGAAGACCAAAATGTTGTATAGCGTTTGGGCGTTTTTCATAGTCAGCTTTGTGAAGAGGTTTGAAAACACAGTTGTGAGCAGGATTGGAAGGATACGCTTTAAGTACATCTGCAAACGAATACCGAAGCAAGAAAAGGAAAGGGGAAATTCTAAAAAATTTTAAGCTTTAGTTTAAACATATTTATTCAGTAATATTATCATTTACAATACAATCATAATACAATTTTTTTTTGAAAACCTGACAGGATCTGGTAACAAGCTGAAAACATATACTGTAAACCGGGAAATTTTCGCGCCGTCTTTATTTCGCGGTAAATTGACATGATTTAAGTTCGCACAGTTTTGAATTCGCGCTGCCCAATTGTTGACAATTGACTCCTATATAAGACAAGTATATTCGCGCCATTTTATTTTCGCGCTTCCGTTCCAAACGCGAAAATCGCGAAATTAAAACTGCCGCGAAAATTTCCCGGTTTACAGTAGACTCTCCACGGGAGAAGTTATGATGGCACCTAATGAAAGACGCAAACCTTGATGGTGAAGGGTATCTAATTATTTAATGTATGATTTACGGGCGGAACCGTTAATAAATCATCCATAATCTAAGTTTGATCAAATCAACGATCGATTTAAATTTAATAAAACAGTGCTATCCGCACCCCAGTCAGTACTTTTAACTTTTAAAATATCTAATGCCTTGAGGCATTTATTTTTTAAGCATTTTGATATAGGGAAGAAAGGAAAGTTTACTGTCAAAGATTAAACCAAGTCCAATTATTAATATTTACAATTGAATTATAAATATTAATAAATGAATTGTTCATTTTAATAAATAATTTATGAATATTTATAATTCAGTTATAACTGTTAACTAATGAATTATACATATTATAATTTATTGTTAATATTAATAAATCAGCCACTTTTTACCACTTTGGCTTGCCATAATTGTCATCATGATTTGCAAATCTTCATACTAAACCGCCAAAGTGACCGAACAGTGTTGGGAAGAATATAATGGAACTCATTTTTTGGATAAAATACCGATATTTCATAGTGTTAGCGAATTGCTCTGAAACTGTTTGATGGATTATTTTGGATTGCTGCTTGATTATAATGTGTATATGTGCATTAACTTCGATATTGATAAAAATATTTTTTTAGGAAATGTGGTTCTTGCCTGTTTAACCGCTAAACTATCAAAATATCTTGTTATTGCAACTGTCCTCTTACCGCGTTATTGCTTGAAATCATATGTGGCAGGATTGTTAATCATAATGTAAAAACGTGCGAATGGGAGAAGGGACAAGCCTTTTCTGCTAATGTGAAAATCCAAATACTGCTAGAATAATACCCCTTCAAAATAACGGACATGAACGTCATAGATAGTAGACCCCCCACAGAAATTTTCTTTAATTTGAACAATATTCTATTAAATAAATGAATGATATTAAATAGCAGGCACAGCCCACAGGAAATGAACGCAAACTTTTGTTCGCGCATGTATTACATTTCCAGAAATGAAACTCGGTTTTTCTCATGAATATTCACTATAATATTCAAGTTTGATTCCTTTCCAACGCTGAATTCTCGCAGCTGCCTTATATCTGTAAAACACGGATTATTATTACCCGTTTCTGACTTTTTTAAACTCACCATGACATTTTCAAAGTCAAAACAAGACGTCATTCGTGAATTTTTGGAGAAAAGTCTAGTTTAATGACTTGATACCTTTCAAATCGATGAATATTTACATTCCCTGGGTATCCTCGAGTTAAATAACTACATTTGTTGTGGCATTTTGTTTGAGATTCGAAGTTTAATTCCTGTCCCTGGCACTGCAACTTGTTTATGTAATGAATTTGTGGGTTAATTTTTTGAAACGAAGTAGGAGAAATCGACTTTTTCAGCCATTTGTTACAAAATATTTATAAAGAAATGTTAAAGGTCCCAAGCTTCAAAGTTTCAAACGGCTGAGGAACCTCGAAATCATCTGCGAGGCCAATCAAATGATCCTCTGGTGATCCATGGCTGAATATTCTGTCTAATTATGTCCCGCACTTGATCTACACCCCATTGTTAAGAATTTTTTTTTTTTTTTTGCCTATCAGTTCAATATGATTCTGATACCCGAATTTGATCCAACAATTATAAGATGCATATGAGCAAACCGATGCTGATTTCTGGCCATGCTCCATCATCACATGGCCTTGGTAGATCACGTGTTGTCGTTTCAGGTCACTGTCAAGGAAGGTCCTTAATTTGAGCCATTACCGGTTGTGCATGCACAACTTTATCATCACTTCCACGTCAGATCACTTGCTTTTCCCTTGTGGTAACGTGACTTTTGGCCAATAAGTGAGGTCACGCCCAGTGACGTCGCTCCACCAATGCTAACCTAATTGTCCCCAATATACTACTTACGTGTTCATATCAAGACATTAGAAAAAACAATTTAAGGAAATTATTAAGTGAACCAAATATACGATTAAAAAACTCTAAAATAGCAAAATACCGAAGTTACTGTTAATTTATTTTCTGCATATGCGCATTTCGACAACTTATGTCTCATCAGTGCAGTTCAAACCAAAATATTTGGAAGTCCGTTGCCCGAAAAAACGTGTAAAAGCTGATAGAGAACAAAATAACCAAAAGGATCTAAATAGAAAAGCCAAAATTCATCTAAGGACAGAGCTATGCATGAGGGAGATACTCCTTAGTTTTGAATAAAATTTTTTGAAATTTAGATATCACAAGTTTCAAAAAAGTCGGTTTTCGGGTCAGCACAAAGTACTGACTACTGTGTTCGCGAATACCCTCGGGGACTAACAGTCCACCAGCAGAGCCATCGACCCAGGTGTTATAAATAGCAAAATACCGAAGTTACTGTTAATATATATTCTAAATATGCGCATTTACACAACTTATGTCTCATAAAAGAATGCAATGAAGCCTGTAATAATATAATTTGAAGCCTTGGAAGCTGGGGTTATCACTCTCACCTCAAAGTGCTTCTATATACAAAGTGCATAAATTAATAACTCATCAACGTCAACTTTTGATTAGCTTATACATACATTTTCTTAAAATGGTGTCTCACAGCATTAGAGCAATGATCAAAATATTATTTTAAATAGCGGTAAATGGAAAGACGCGTTGGTCGTGTTTGTTGACGGAACCGAATAAGATGAGCAATTTTTGGAACCATGCTTGATTTTGGAACAAAATGAGCAATCTTTCTCTGAGACTTACAATGCATCATTCCTTCAAGGGTATGTTTCAAATGCCATTAGAATTTTCAGATCAGATGATCAAAATATCTTTTTCCATAGCCAGGTTTTTTTATAGTGGCATTGTTTGTTAACAGATCAGGAAATCAACAGACCTTAGAAACATCATTTTAAAACAATGTTGGTCCGTTTGTTATGTAAGCGTCAGAAGAGGTAATGAAATGTTTTCCCATCGGGAACTATGTTAAACCACAATCCTCTGTGGCTTCAACAAACTTCCTTCTATGTTGGTGGCCATATAAGGTAACGATCTGTATCTGTGAACATTAATTGCATACATCATTCCACATCAGTATGTTTCAAATTGTTTCAGACCTTTCAGTTGAGATGACCAAAATAGGTTTCCCAGAACGTATATTGCTAACATCTGTTGCGCGTCAGTGCCAATGATCATTATCGGATCTGAACGAAATGAATAATTTTTGTTAAGGACCTCTCATACATCATTCCTGTCTGTAAGGTTTACATTATTCTTGTAGGGCTTGGTTCAATTTACATGTATGTAGTTTTTGAAGTAATTAAGATATATTTATTCCATTAGGGTACAATATAAAACTGTTTTCTGTACTTGTTTATTTTTATTATGGGAACTAATAAAGCAATTTTTGTAAAGTAAGTTCTTACATTATTCCTGTAAAAATTGACAAGGATTGATCCAGCAATTTTAGAGGAGATGATGAAATTGTGAAATGTTAACCGATGACAAACGGAAAGTGATGAAAGTGATGAATCAGGTGAGCAAACAGGGACCAATCTCCTATATGACATTCGTGTGGCAATTTTTTGTTATGAACCATAAAAACGACAGTATTTACTGATAGCGACGGAATATTCTGATCAGTTAAATCTTGGATTAATTCCATAGACGCCCGAAAGGAAATATTGGTACATTACATTTTTCGTCTTGGAATTATTTTTCATCTAAAATACATCAAAATAGAATCGAATCGTTACGTCAACTTCCTTATTTGAAGAGAAAGTTGATTTGACCCTGAAACACGTGCACGATATATTGTAGTTACGGTCATCCTTGAAAAAAGTTACTATCATCTAAGAAATTCTCAAAAATGAGTTACTGTCATCCTTGGATTTTTTTCAAAAGCGAATGTCTTTGACAGGAGTTATCATTCATCCATGAAAGCTACTTCAAATCATGTCGTTATTCAAAGATATGCATCCAGAATATTTTGTTTAATATTAACACGCGCATTAAAGCTTGTAAATTGTAATCAACGATCTTGCTCCTTTTCAGCTCCGCCATCTTGAGATGATAGTAACTATAGTTACTATCACCTGGTCGTCACCAGTGATCAACTTAACACAATGTAGTATTTTGTCATTTGTTTATATTACATCGTTTGACCCTGTTAATCAGGTCAGGTTGGGATAGATTTATGGGACTTGCTCTAATTAATAAAACAATCATCCTCAGCGTCTCTTCCAAAAACGGCGATATCCATTCACATCTTAGCCACGCCTACATATTTAACACATTCTAAAGAATTTTGGTCAGAGTCCGTTAAAATGTCTTACATTAAACATATCATAGAGAACCATATACATGAACATGATGGAAGGAGTAAATTCTTTTATCTGCAAGAGGACGGTTAACAGATAAGGGAGCTTATAGACCTAGTGTGGAGGCAGGGTAGCTTTTATACGGGGTGCCAGCATGGTGAAGTGTTCAAACTTTCACCAGTGCTGTTGGGGTTGGCCCTGATGGACAAGAATAGTATAATGTTAAGTTAGTTGTGAGACTGGGGTGTCCAGTGTTGATACATATGTATCAGCGCTAGAATTTCGTATGAATGTCGTGTACTGGTTTCCTGTGTGTACATTTGGATAATTTTGGTATATATATTTGGATGTCTGTTTTTACAGTTGTTGGTATGCATTTGAGGCAAAGTTTGCAATAGTTTGCTTTTTGATATTTCACTGAATTGCCATAAATCCGTAAAAAATCAGCGGATCGGAACCAAACTTGGTCTGTATTTCATATTAATTTGGAACATTATGATGGGACTGAAAATGCCTTGCAGTGGTGGGCGATATTCATGGCGTATGTATCACTGCAAGGTATGCAAGTCTGGCAAGCAGCAGTTTCTCTACCATTCTTTTTACGAGGCATAGCAAAGCAATGGTACTTCATGCTGGAGGAAAATACTCGGAAATCTTTGACATTTTAAATATCTGCATTTTGAATATATTTTAAACTGAGGAGATGATATACTGTGTAGGGCTTTATATTCGCGGTACGAAATTTTCGCGGTTTTCAATGTTTGATCTATTCGCGGGGTTTTATTTTCGCGGATTTTAAGTAAAAGTCTTTATGTTCATTTATATTCATATCGACTGATAAATATTCGCGGGTATAAATTTTCGCGTTTATCGACGAAAACGCGAATAGCGCGAAAATTAATACCCTGCGAAATATAACAACCATACAGTATGCCCAACAAATTCGAACCTGAAAGAGGACGAACCCATAGATCAATATTTTCATAGAGCTTTGCAATACAATCAAGCAAAAAGTGTAAATATTTTTTTTAATACACCAGCATACATTTTTGTCGATTAATACTATGATGTCATGATGTAGTAATTTAGCAAGCAAATATGTTTAGAAAAATTTATTATGAAACTGTTGAATTGCCTTTGGGTTTTGCTTTTAGGGACTGTCCTATTTGACCACCATTTTCAAGACTCAAAAAAATTATCTACGTTCCGCCAAACAGGAAATGTGCAAAAGAGAGACCCCAAATCTGTTACACAGTATAGTCATCATTATGATATTCCATGCCAAATTTTAGAAAAGTGTGATATGTGGTTCCAGAGGAACAAATGTGATTTTTTTTGTGCCGCTTATAACGACACAAGACGATGAATAGTGTTCCCTATAGGTCGTATATGTGAAAGAGAACGCAAGCAACGCAAGAAGTGGTCATTGCAACTCTGGCAATACCTTCAGATTATTTCGTTCTACTACAATATTAATATCTTCAGCTGATATATATTAATTGAATAAGATGTTCATTTTTCAGCTGATTAGTTTTCATCTAGCGTTTAAGAAGCCAAAGGTTCAAGGGGTGATGTAGGTGTTTGATTGGTTACAGTATTTTGATTGTCAGTTGTTGTTGATTCAGAATAATTTCTTGGTAACTTGTTAATGTATCCACAGGAACTTCAGTATCATATTCTTCATTAAAAAGATTATCACTTAAAGTAAAATCTAAATCGGATTGTAAATTTCTAATATGGTTTCTCAGCTTAATGTTGTCTCTGTGGTGGTTAATTCTTTAGAAGCCAATGAATTATTTTTCTTAATTGCTGCGTTATAATTAATATTAAATTTCTCTAAAAGAAATTCTGCTTTTTGACAACGGAATGAAATAAGGCGCTTTGTTTTACTTGGAGTCGCCATTCTTTTTGTTCAGCCGAAAATAAACAAAATTTTTAATTAATTTGTCAGACAGATTATTGACCCTCAAGTTGGTTCCGGGTGGGGACTAGCTGTGAATAGAACAAGATTATGATACATAATCTTTTATTGCAAACTCTTAAAATAAACACGATAAATAAACAACATAACGATACAAAAACATATCATGATAATGAAATGTCAGATCATACTGAAACACACAAACATGAAAAACAACAATTAAAATATAATTAAATAAATACATAATTATGATATTGAAATGTCCGATCATACTGAAACACACAAACATGAAAACAACAATTAAAAATATTATTAAATCAAATTATGAAAATAAATAGTATATATATTGTCAATAATTAATTTCTTCAAAACTTTAACGAGTTTATCTTTGCAATTTCAAAGTAACTGTTATGAAAAGGAATGTAAAATAATGTAAACAATTAAAACAATTTAACCAAAAACTTAATCAATAACAATTAATTCAAATCAAGTAAGCAAACATGTATACCCGTGAATAGAACAAGATTGTGATATATAATCTTTTATTGCAAACTGATGATCCCGTTTGCTCAGTTCCTTATATACCAAAGCCTTGATCCGTTTCTGTAATAATTTGTTTACGACAAAAACTTCCAAGTCCGAAAGTTAATCTCGAAACCGGCAAACAATTTCCCATTGAAAACAAATTTCTTGAATAACCAATACAAAATATATGTCTATTCTGTTTACAATTTAAAGGCTTAACATCGAATTTAACCTTTTATATGATTGTTTTATATTTACGATGAGCTTTACTTTTACTACTATGAAAGTAGAAAAATAAACGAATAAATACCAAGAAAGGTACTTCGGAAATTAACGTAAAATCATTGTATCACAACTTGTTAAAAGTTAGAGAAGTATGAAGATCAGACATAAAAAACAAAACTGAGGTGTCACCCAAATCTTATAAATTCTGCACAGTAACAAAGTTGAAAATTAAATTCAAGAACATTAAGTCAAACATTGACATTAAAGAATGCAACAGATAAAAATTTAAAAGTGTATGAAGTTACATGGATATGGAAACAATTGTGCCGAGAGTGTATATATATTTGCGAGTTAAAACACGCATTTGCAATACACCATTGACATATAGAAGGCCCTTTACAAAGATTGCTCATTTCGCTCTGATCTGACAAAAAATATGGCTGACAGCGCGGAACTTATATTTTATATTGGACACAATGGAAAAACACCTTTTTTATCAACTCCTCCGAAACCACTGAAGCAAATTCAACCAAACAAAACACAGTTAAAAACTCGGGTTTTATTATAATGGCTACTGGTGTTGATCATTGTACAGATTCAAGCAATGTATACAGAAGGCAAGACATATCCGCCGTCAACAGTAAAGCGCGGATTCAGGTAATTTGAAAAAGGGGATACTAATGAGAAGTGAAAGGAAATACGCCGACTTCAAGGCGCGAAAACTTTTGGCTTATTTTTAAGTAAAGCATTAATTAATTCATTGCAAAAAAAATATATGATTACCCGGGACGCCTGTGTAAGCGCTAAAGGTCGCCACACTAGCGAGGGACGAATTATTTTCGTATGTGGCGATAAAAAAATTGCTGCAATCGCTACTCCTCGGAACAAGCGAGAAAAAAATGTACACTACGAGAAACAATCGTAATGATGTAAAACACTCCAAAGCACAAGATCGGTCAAAAGTAAAATGTATCTGAATCCAATGACGGGTCTTTTTCTAGAAATTCCAGAACGTTCATTATGTGAAATATTTAAATTCCGGTTATTTATGTCTTTTTCGGTGTTCTGTTTTTTATTTAATATTTTAATATTGCACATGGCCGACAAGGAGCCAACACGGCTTATTCGAGTAGCAGAAAGCATCAAGGAACCCGTCTTTCCTTTTTAGAAGATGGTCTTGCAAAGCTGCAAAACAATTACCGTACATGCTAAAATATTTGGAGGTTTTCAATAAGTCAGAATAACTTTGCTAGGTATTTTCACAAGATTGTTGCCCTTCATTTTTTTCTATTGTTAAGGTCTTTTACCACAGTGAAAGACCTATTGAAATTCTTCTGATTTTTTTTCACACCCCATTCAAACTAAAAAACTACGCGACATATCAATACGATACTTGGTGTGATAAACCGATATCTGTGTGGGAACTTAAAACAAAACTGAGGGCAGCATACTGAGCTTTTTTTGGTAACGGAGTTATCTCCCCTGGAACCATACACCTCGTTATCGCTTGAACTTGGAAACCGTATAAAATAGCTGATTAATTGTAATAGGAAAAATGTTCCTTAGGCCATGACGAAGACGTACGGTATGATATTTTTTGAGTTATTGCCCTTTGAAAAATTTGAGTTTCCGTAAAAATTTTTTTCTCAGAAACCGTAAGTCACAAAGACCTGGAACTTTCACCATTGTTCATAAGTCATATATGGCCATTTAAAAATGTCAAGGTCAAAGGTCACGGATGACCTTTGGCCTTGTTATAGCTTTAACTCGTAAACCGTAATAGATTGCTGAAGACATGTAATGGGAAAAATGTTCATTGTCAGGAGACGAAACTTTGTTACATTTGGTCCGAAGGGATTTGACGACTCTTTATTACCCAGTGAAAGATTTTGAGTTTCCGTTAATACTTTATACTCCCATACAATAAGTCGTAGAGACCTGAAACCTTCATTGTTCATAAGTAATAGGGCCCAAAAACTACTTTTCTAGGTCCAATTATAGGGTTTTTGCTTATATCTCAAAAACCATGAAAGATATAAAAAAATATAAAAGATAAAATGTTCAGTACAATATAGCCGAAAAATAGGGGTCATGGTCAAATGTCAAGATCCTTAGCAACAACGTTATTTGCAATAAAGTCCTTATCAACCATACGCATAAAGTTTTATAATATTGTAAAGAGGAAATAAATGCCTTTGCCAAACGAAAGTGGCTTTCATGTCCTAGCAACAAGCTAATTTTTCGAAAATTTTGCTCTTACTCCATACCCCTTCATTGCTTATTATTAGATTATATTTGGGTTATTATGACAATTATTTCTTGACAGCTGTAGTTGGGATAAGCTATCGATTGCGACTCTTCCCACTTCTATTTTAAACATTGTTATTTTACATTGACATCTGAAATATATATAAACATTAATAGATTTGAGAAAATAATGCAAAAATTAAAAGAAAGAATGATGAAAACTGTGAAACCATTAAACCGACGGACCAAGAAATTAAAACCAGGAAGCAAAACAGCGGACAAGACATAACGGAAAATCTTACCGTTTTGCTCATTTGCATATATCTCCACTTTTAGACAAAATGGCGTCAAAATATCAAATACATTGTGAAAAGAAATGAAACATTTTCATGAAGGGCCCGGACATTTCATAAAAATGTCAGTTTTACATGAATAAAATGTACAGTTTACGTTTCCCTCCTTCACCACACATTCAAATGAATAAAATATCTAAAAAATTCAAGGTTTCCAGAAGGAAATAATATTTGAAGCGAATTGCGTAGTATTGTCTTTGTCAAGATATTGCAAGATGTCGATTTTCTGTGATTTGAAATTGAAATTGTCAAGTAATCTCAAGAAGTAAACAACTTGTCATGAAAGAATATGGAGGTGTTTAACAATAATAATTCAGTGATATAACTACTTACATCAACAGAAAAGAAATAAAGGTTCCCACGAATGTTAAAAAAATGCATGTTTTTAATGGACCTTATGAAGTCAACATTTACAGATTTCACATTTATTTCATGAAATTCGCGCCGGAAACTTTATTTGTGCAGGTAAATTTTGTGTCGAATACGGTGAAAAGATAATATTATCCGTATAACGCTGGTAGTTGAAAAAGTGGATCCAGGCACTTCTCTATGGTCACGTGGTATAACTGCCTATGAATATTCATAAATTTGCATAAAAAAGTAACCCTCATTAAATGAGTGAAAATGCAAAACTGGAGAAAATGGAAACTCAAAAAAACGACAAAAACACTGGAAAAACAATAGCAAATAATTTAATTGATTGATTGAATATTGTTTAACGTCTACTCAGCAATATTTCAGCTATATCAAGACGAGAACAAGTTTGTTGATAAATAATCACTTTGGGGTATGGAAATGGCCATGGGACGGGAAACTCCGACTGCCACTGGAAAAGAAGGGTGAAATCGTCAAGGGCGGGGAATTTAGCCTTGCAGCCGATCACCTACGGACCACCCCAAAAAGAGCTTGCTACAAGGGTTCTTTAACGTGCAGGAAGCGTGGCATTTCTCCCAACACGTGGACCTGAGTTTACATCCCATCCGAAAGATGGGTTGTGTATTTATTAATCCCGCACAACCACGGAATGGGTCCTATTTCTATATCCCGGGACCCTCGGGGTCAGCCTCCGTTTAGGAGGGGTCACACCCCGCAAGCCGGAGATACTGGGTCCTATTTCTATATCCCGGGGTTCCCTCGGGGTCCTCTGTTAGGATGGCTCATACTCCAAGCTCAGAGGATGCTGCGGGCCTATTCTTCAGCCGGGACCGCGCACGGCGGGCAAATAATTTAGATGTCATAATCTACAACACGTTGAAAGTAACCAAAGAGATGCCTTTAACAACACGCCGGGATCTAGGCCTAGAGCTCAAGTTATTCCCTTCAATTTCAGTTCTGTTCCCAAACAACACAATCAAATCAATTAATTCAGTCCATGTTTTATGGTTCGGCTTTAAACTGTGTATATGCGTCATCCCTCTCAGTAATGGCGGTTACGGTGACAATTGAAACGTGAAGCGATTGCTTTTTTACACTATTTAATTGAAAACTGTTTAGTTTTTAATTAAACTTTATCATAATTGTAGATATCAGTGTTTGATATAATTAATATGATTACTTTGTTCTTGTTTTCATAACGCCCGATATATTCTACAGTGTATCTCTAAGCATCATTGAGGTTCCCGTAAGGATAATGTGGAACGCATTTATTTTGCATTGCAGGATAATATAGGTAGGGAGGTCGCCGCTACGTTAATCGTAACCTGCCGGCGGCGAAAATAAAATTTTAGCAAATTTTCAAATCGCAAGAAAAATATGAAAAATACACGGAAAACTTTAAGATAAAGTCTGATATTTTTTATTATTTGTCTTATTTTAAGAAAACAGTATATATAACATACCTTAAATTGTGTTAAAAGTGGAGTCGTTTCTGAAAAATCGGTCGCCATTTTTTTCTGTGTCAACCATTTTCGAAAAGTGAGGCAATTTCAAATTTGTTTCCGCAGGAATTGTCTGGATAGATTTTCTTCATCTATGGCTTAAAATTTAGCTTGACACTAATATTTTCACAATCCGAGTGAAGTGGATCGAGATCGTTTGAAAAACATCTGAATAAACAGCAATCTTCCCAAAATAATGTCAAAAAACAGGTCGGTATTTTTAATTCCGGGCCACTTCAAGCGGGGAATCCTTGCCGAGGTCTTCCCCATGACGTAGGTAACCTTGGTTTCAATGCCAAACAAACTGCTTTTCGTGGAAATGATTGGATGTATCAGGTCATTTGACGACTTTTGAAGGCGGGCAGAGTTATCTTTTCCTGTTTTAAATTACCTCCCTTTGCTGATCAGTGGTGACTCATCCGCCATATTTAGACTTTTGGTCTGATATATCGATTGGGAAAAAAATGAGTTTAACGAAGGAATCATCGCAAGAACTGACCGGAAAATCAACGACAGAGGATGGAATCAGGACCAGGACACCCATTACCTACGGTAAGTTGATAGAATTGTGTCAAAAATTGCTTTTTCTCGAGTTTTAAACCGTGAATCGAACCGGGAACATTTCGACTGAAAACGGCAGTCAGTTAAGACTTGTTGTTGCTTTCAACAACATAATCGCTGTGTTAAATGCATTGTAATCCTCTTCATCAAGTTTCTTTGAGGACTTGGGGGATTTTGTCAAATTTCATCGTTTTTGAAGATATGCATACTAGTTAGCTGTATTCTCCATACTTCCTGGCACGCGATTGGCTATATGGAAATTACATCAGTCGGAATGCATCGAAATATACGTAGCTGCCAATGTATTTTCCCGCGATTTATTTGTTCGGGTAGACTTAAATATTTTCATGGTAATAATGTTAACAAGTTTGGAGAAAATACTTACTATTTATTTTAAGCCTAATTTATGGTAATGCATGCAAATTTTAACCTTAACCACCTTTCATTGTTGATGTTTTGCTATAAGTTATTTATAGTGTTAGTTTATTTAATTTTATTTCTCTTTTTTTATTGTTTATTTTAGTTTTGTTTCTGAATTCTGTCAAAAAAAGAATTTGTTTTATTGGTGAGTAAACAAATGCACATTTAACTTTATTTGAGAAATTAATTGTAAAATTTTGTCAATCAACTCTACATTTAACTGTACTTTACAAGATTAGTGTGGTAAATATCAAATTCTGGCGCGTCATTGATATAAAGATGTATAAGACATAAAACAAAGACATAGATCGTTATATATTGAATCAGTTTGCTAATGCACCAAGCCTTTAACCATCAGAAAGTTGGGGGGGGGGGGGGTCCTAATGAGTCTTGTTGATATGCATAAATAGATTCCATAGACATGTGTTCAATATATCAAAATCCCGGCCAATAGGGTGTAAATTGACAGATTTTGGTAAATGTCCATGCGATTGCAGCTACTTATCCTCATTCTGTTGAAATATTATTTCAATTTGTTGTACCAGTAGAGTATTTTGTGTGTGTAGATGGAAATTTGTTGGGACACATACGAATTTCCCGATATAAAAATATTTTCCAATTTCTTTTTCGATATAGCATGTTCGGTAAGTTTTCTAAAAACAAAATACAAAAAAGAGGGTTCACGTTTCATCGACGTGTGATAAAAACTTTCTGTAGTCTAGTAAATAAAAATTTAAACGTCACAAATGTATTTGTTGCATAGAAGTTCGGGGGGGATGGCGGTTGTTATTGTTTTAGCCCTGCTCATGGGTCCGTAATTACGACAATAATTCAGCAAGTCCCATCTCTGATATACTGTTAATCCGAATAACTCCTCCAACAATATTAAATATACATTTATTTTACTTTGCACAATGAAGATGTGCATATTATCATGGTTTAGATTTTGAACAAATTTGTCATTTTTGAGGTAGTTTGACCTGGCCAATAGGGCCTACATTGAAATGTGTGTTCTGAAACTGTTACTCCAGATAACTCCTCTCACAATATAATTGCTAGATTTATTTTACTTTGAAAAGTGATTGAAATGAAGATGCGCATATTGTCACAATTTAGACTTTGGCCAAAATTTGTAATTTTGAGGGAAAATTTACCTTGGCCATTTCATTGAAATGTTGCATGCTGGATAACTCGAGGCTGGTTATATCAATAAGCTTTGTGAGATATGTTCTTAAAATTTGGGTAATCAATGAGAACGCTTAATCTTTTACATGTCTTTTAAAATTCTAGAAATCTCCCACGTCCCATTGCTTTGAAGCTCTCTTTGAAAATTATTGAATATATTTGCTGGAACACATGATTGGAGAAAAAAATGATTACAAAAAGAACAATGCATCCGAAACAAGTCGTAGTACGTGAAATATTTTTCTATTATCATACAAACATCACAGATTTATGAATTATTTTCTTGGTCATTATCCGCCGTGCGCGGTCCCGGCTTATGAATAGGCCCACAGTAGCCTCTGAACTTGGGAGTATGAGTCTTCCTAACAGAGGACCCCGAGGGAACCCCGGGATATAGAAATAGGATCTAGTATCTCCGGCTTGCGGGGGGTGACCCCTCCTAAACGGAGGCTGACCCCGAGGGTCCCGGGATATAGAAATAGGACCCATTCCGTGGTTGTGCGGGATTAATAAATACACAACCCATCTTTCGGGTGGGATGTAGACTCAGGTCCACGTGTTGGAGGAAATGCCAGGCTTCCTGCACGTTAAAGAACCCTTGTAGCAAGCTCTTTTTGGGGTGGTCCGTAGGTGATCGGCTACATGGCTAAATTCCCCGCCCTTGACGATTTCACCCTACTTTTCCAGTGGCAGTCAGAATTTCCCGTCCCATGGCCCTTTCTATACCCAAAAGTGATTATTTACTAACCAACTTGTTCTCGTCTTGATATAGCTGAAATATTGCTGAGTAGACGTTAAACAATATTCAATCAATCAATCTTGGTCATTATCTCTATATAAAACATATTCAATCACTCTTAATTATTAAACTGAAATAAATAACAGGAATTTCATTACTAGGAATGTATCCTCAATGGATTCATTTCATACAATTCATTTTATCACATCCAACCCACAGAATTCCATTCTCATCATCAGTAACACATCCCCTCACACCACATATGTACATTTATCATCCTTTCCCTGAAAGGTACATGTTCTGTTGCTAATGATTGTGGCCACCAAGGCTTGTCACACTCCTGCCCCAACAGGAGTGACCCCCCCCCACTACTTCCGCTACTCTCTACCTCACTGCATTAGAATTGCTTGTAGCTCCGTCATTATTCATCAAATTGTCCATGAACTAGGTCACATTCAGCCATAATTCAAATCTGGAAAATTCATCTCTGCAAAATAGAAAACAGTTCTGCGTATCAAGAAGTTTATACTTAAATCAGACTTGTATAATCCTTTTATTTTAATTGATGTGAATTTAAGTTATTTTATTGGCTTGATTTGTGTAACTTTATCCTGTATAAATGCTGTCAGAAATTGGACAAGGTCTCATGTTTAATTCAGGATCAAGTACATTTTCTGGAAAGTTTTGTCTTTTGCTGCATTTGACTTCATCTGGTTTAACCAGACAAAGTTGACCTTATGTTCTCTTATGATCTAAAACAGTTTTGACAGCTTTTACATTTTGTACATGCTTCATCGCTATCCATGCACTTTTTGACAACGTTGTGCAATTTCCTGAAATCCTGTACTCAACAGTTCTCGCCACAATATAGCTGAAATATTGCTCAAGTTGGCGTAAAACATCAATCAATCCTGAAATCCTTCATCACACTGCGATAGTGAGTGCTGGGTGGCTTCGCAATCGAAAAATATCATCAAAGGGTCGGTTTCTTCAGTATTGATTGCCTTTTGATAACACAAGTGATTGCATACACATACTTCGCTGCAACGTGAACACACCCATTCGCCACATTGATGAAGTTCGGGGGGTCGTTTAAGTCTGTTAAACGTCTTTTCACATGTTTTACACCGATATCGCTGTTCACACTCGTTGCAACGAACACCTTGTTTTGTTTGTTTTTCGATGTCTCTGAAAACATTCCAGTGATCGGCACGTCATGAAACATTAACGACAGGACATCATGTCGGGCTTGTTCTTACATCCATCTGTCACACATACATCGCATGTAGCGCTGCAAGAATGTGCACCTTTTCTGGAATACGGTTTAAAGCATTCCAGGCAAAAAAATGAAAAAACCGTGTGATGTTTAAAATGGCCGTAAAATGATTAGAGCCGTCCATTTCGGTTAAGTAAAGAAATATTTTCTTCCTGGTCGCTTTATTTTCACCAACATGAATGAATTTATAAACCTAATTAAGAGAAGTTCTATGCATTTTACACACGTTTTACTGGAAAAAAGAAGGAATTTCTTACTGATGAAAGTTATCCTGGATCTTTAATATTGTCTCGTATAAGTACCTATTAGTTTTCTACTGAGACCTTCATCATCAACATCAGTCGTCATAAGATAGTCATTATTATATGTTTTGCAAGTCTATGTATTAGTTTCATCAGAGGTTTGTGTCGTGCAAAAACACTGTCCTTAGTTAGCTATGGAGTCAGATGGGTTATATGTTCTTTATATCATCTTTTTCATTTGATTGCACTGATGCGATAGTTACAGCACCAAACTTAACTTTTTCTAATATTTTGATCAAGCTCAAAACGTCCAACATCTGAAACTTTTCTTCATTGCAAGCATGATTCTGCTGAAATGTTTTTAAAAATGAATGAAAGGACATACAAGAAATCACAGTTTTCTGCTGTTTTTGTACCTAATTTGTTTGTTTGTTTTTTTTCCTTGTATTTTGGATTTCGACTCCTGAAAATTCTTTTTAGTAATTTTGTTATTACCCTCATTTGTTATTTTTTTAAAACTGTTTAAATTTGTCGTCTGATGCAGATTTGCAAACCACAGTCATATGCAATGAATCAATCAGGTTTTATCTGGTCCATACTTTTAATTTCTAATTAATATTCAATCGAAATCATGCTTGACTAGCCCTTTCATGGTTTAGAATGACGGGTCATTTATTTTTAGATTTTGTAATCCTTTATATCTTTGTCACATTTCTGAGAAAAATTTTTCACAAAATTCATCATTTTTACTTTTCACCTAATTTCTAAATTTCAGTGTGTTTAAGTCAGTATTGTAGCAGATGAAAATGCAGTTTGAATTTTTGAAATATCATGAGAAATACAGAATTTATAATATTTAAGGTTTTACAACTTTGTCACATTTCTGACCAAAGATATACACAAACTTCATTTTTTGTATTTTTAAACCCTAATTCACAAATTGGCGTTTTTCTTTTCAAATCAGTGTTGTAAGCTGATGAAAATGCAGTTTAAATTTTGGAAATAACCTGAGAAAAATATCTCCATGTGTTTTTCCAGTTATTTAAAGTTAACTTATGAAAATTTGAACTGTTCAAAGTCAAAGCAGTGGAAGAAACATATTACTAACAATGTTTTACTTCTCTACAATCGTTTCTGTTGATTTTTGTAAGTAGGATTCAGAATCCTACTAGTATAAATTAGGATATCTCAATTTCTCCAATTAAAACTGGATTAAATCCAGTACAAATCAGAATTCTAATTTGTCCCAGTAGAAATTAGAATTCCAATTTGTACTAGGAGGATTCTGGATCCTACTAAATTCCAATTTGTACTGTAACATATATATAGAGAAAAAATATAAGAAGCAATTATCAGTGTTTTATTTACCATTGGATGTTGTGACCTTCTTTTTTGGTTTTAGAACATCAAAATTCTTAAATAAATACATGAAGCTGAACAATGTTGAAATCACTTACTAAGCAGAGATGTAAAAAACCTCGATCTATCACATGTAATCATTGCTATCTTTCGTCTTTAAGTATATGAATTGTATTTTTTTTTGGTAAAAAATATGTTCAAACATGTGTATATGTGTGAAACATATGTACACATATTTGTACATACAATTATACATGCATAGAAACATTTGTGAACAATGGTCGAAAACAAGTATTTGTACATGTGTTCTCAAATTAGCTATATGCACATACATTTTTGTATGTAAAAACAAATGTACACACATCGGTAAATGTTCATGACTTGTGTATATAAGTATCCCTGTCTATATGTGAACAATTATGCATATTTGTAAAAAAAAATGTACACACAGATGCCCTTATATGCACACACACACATTTGTATACTTGTGTATATGTGTACGCATATGTACACAGCTGTGTTCAATGTACCTACATCTACACACCGGTTCATATGTGTATACATATACACTCGTATGTATGTGTATGTTCACACAAGTGTAAATGTGAAGATACATTGACATATGTGATCGAATATGTTTATACACCATGTGTGTATGTGTACACATTTGAACACACGTGTGTATATGCGTGCACATATATACACAACTGTGTTCATATGTACAGATTTGAGCAGACATGTGTTTTTGTGTACACATATGTAAACACTTGTGTTTATTCGGACACATATGTACTTGTATATGTATGTGCACATATGTGTAAAATTGCTGTCACATTGATATGAAGACAGTAACAAAAGCACAGATTCATGCGTTTATATACCCTAATGTTAATTTCCGCGTGCATATATAAATGTGTGTACACAATCGATGAAATGTGTGATCAAAGGTACATTTTTGTGTACAAACATGTTTGTATGTGAGCAAACTGGTATTTACGCTTCAACATCTCAATTGTCTGATATCAATCTACACTCCTGGGATTAAATCTGCCGAGCACAAATTTACTGCAATAAATCAGTGTTTTTATATTTGCTCTTTTAAATGATTATATATGTAGGTATCTGATATAAGTAAATGCATTCTCTCTTCTGTTTTGCAGAAACGCTGATTACGCCAGCAGGCATACAAGGTTTCCTTGTTTGTGACTTTGTAACAAATGAAAAAGAAATTGCGGAGAATCCCGAACTTCCAACAACAGCACCAGAAGGGACTTTTTATTATTGATTGATTGAATATTGTTTAACGTCTACTCAGCAATATTTCAGCTATATCAAGACGAGAACAAGTTTGTTAATACATAATCACTTTGGGGTATGGAAATGGCCATGGGACGGGAAATTCTGACTGCCACTGGAAAAGTAGGGTGAAATCGTCAAGGGCGGGGAATTTAGCCTTGTAGCCGATCACCTACGGACCACCCCAAAAAGAGCTTGCTACAAGGGTTCTTTAACGTGCAGGAAGCGTGGCATTTCTTCCAACACGTGGACCTGAGTTTACATCCCATCCGAAAGATGGGTTGTGTATTTATTAATCCCGCACAACCACGGAATGGGTCCTATTTCTATATCCCGGGACCCTCGGGGTCAGTCTCCGTTTAGGAGGGGTCTCACCCCGCAAGCCGGAGATACTGGGTCCTATTTCTATATCCCGGGGTTCCCTCGGGGTCCTCTGTTAGGATGGCTCATACTCCAAGCTCAGAGGATGCTGTGGGCCTATTCTTCAGCCGGGACCGCGCACGGCGGTTTTTATTATTGAGACAAATAATGATAAATGCACAGAGGCCAGCTGCTGTGACAGGTATAACAAAAAACAGGCTGGAAAAATGTTAATTAAAAGAAGATGGATGGGTCACTGTGACGGTAAGTATTTTTGGTATTATGCTGATTTATTCATGTGACCTAGTAAACAACCATATTGCAATGAGAAGACATTAGTTCTATGCTCTGAATTTTGTCTTTGTCACTTAACAATATGTATAATTTAATATGCATACTGTAAATTTAGTTACTGCATATGCCATTTTGACAACTCGTGTATCTTAAGTGCAGATATACATTTTGAAGAACATAAAGTAAAAATTGTTTCAATACTGATAATAAGCAAACAACCAATTATGATCCCCGGCACCTGAATCGGTTTTCAGGGGCTTCGGGTACAGAGCTGCCGGGCGCGTCCCCAGGTGGTGGATAGGGGAATGCCCTGTCTATGCGGGGTGGTCAGGTCATAATACGGAAAGCCTGACCGTGAACCATTGTAGCCAAACTGTGTGGAGAAACGCCATGCTCCAACCAGTATAAAGACCCCTTCTATATTTCTCTAAAGAGAGCAGACGTACTGGGTGTCGTATGGAAGGCTAAATTTCCTGCCCCTACCCATTTCTCCAATTTTCCAGTGGCAGTCAAAAGTCGTTGCCCAGGTTGTCCCTTCCACCTTTATTTCTTTCTTCTGATACTTTCAATTTTTTGAATTGATTAACTTGTTCTCGTCCTGATATAGCTGAAATATTGCTCATTGGACGTTAAACTCTAACTAATCAATCAATCAACCAATTATGATCTAAATGAAAAGCCAAAATAAGGCAAGGACAGAGCTTTACATGTTACGAATGCAGCATGTCGACCAATGTTTATTGAACAAATGAATGTGGATTTCTCAACAGAATTTAAGACCTTTAGGACAGGGATGTTTCTATGAACTAAAGAAAAAAAATCTAACGGTGAAACTTTTCTTTTTTTCCTCGAAGTACAATACCACATAATTACTTTATATTGCAAATGTAAAGCTTTATATTGCAAATGTAAAGAAAATTGAATTGTGGAAAATTTTGATGTTACCTTACCAGGTAGAAGACTATTCCTTGTAGAAATGCACATGTGATATGTTTATGATGATGTTTTGGTTCATCAAGAAGATAAACATTTAATGTTTAACTAAACTTTAATTGCTTGTTTTAGGTGGTAGATTTGACAAAGATTTGTGGGGTACATATACTCCGCCTATGGTAAGAGCTATCATGAAGGCAATTTTATCAAACAAGGTGATGTCAGTATGTTCCTTTACAGGACAAAATGGGATATCCCGTATAGGGACACAAGATAAGTTATTTTAAGTAAGTTTCCGTTTGTCATTCTTTTCTAAAGAAAATTAAAAATTTGCTTCCCCATTCTCATTTCAGTTTCATATATTATTTATGATTGAATATTTTTATGTCTATAGCCCCATTTACATGCACAAGATTTACACCAGTATGTAAAAGTATTTTTTCTATGCATTTACATGCTTTTAATCTGATTGATTGATTGATTGAATATTGTTTAACCTCTACTCAGCAATATTTCAGCTATACCAAGACGAGAACAAGTTTGTTAATAAATAATCACTGGGGTATGGAAAGGGCCATGGGACGGGAAATTCTGACTGCCACTGGAAAAGAAGGGTGAAATCGTCAAGGGCGGGGATTTTTGCCTTGTAGCCGATCACCTACGGACCACCCCAAAAAGAGCTTGCTACAAGGGTTCTTTAACGTGGAGAAAGCGTGGCATTTCTTCCAACACGTGGACCTGAGTTTACATCCCAACCGAAAGATGGCTTGTGTATTAATTAATCCCGCACAACCACGGAATGGGTCCTATTTCTATATCCCGGGACCCTCGGGTTCAGCCTCCGTTTAGGAGGGGTCACACCCCGCAAGCCAGAGATACTAGGTCCTATTTCTATATCCCGGGGTTCCCTCGGGGTCCTCAGTTAGGAAGACTCATACTCCAAGCTCAGAGGATGCTGCGGGCCTATTCATAAGCCGGGACCGCGCACGGCGCTTTTAATCTGAGGTGTGTATTTTAATTTAAAAGGCTCATCACAAGAAGTGAAAAGGACCGAAAAACATGTAAAAAATTAGAAATTTTTAGTAGCTCTTGGAAGTTTACAGAATACAGTTGCATAGTATCTTTTTTTATTTTTCAATCAGAGTCCAACTTCCCCGATAATAAGCCAAAAACGCAAAATCAGACAAAACTGTCAGAGAGGTATGAAGTTTATAGAAATAATAGTTCAGTGAGTGTGCATCAATTTCATGATTCCAATCAAGTTGCAAGATCATTTTCTTCCGTTTAACAGACAGAAACAGTATTCTGCACAGTGTGCATTCTTTAGTTTGCATGAACATGCTCAAAATGCATATGTGTAAATTTACACATGTGCAAATATACATTTACACTTGCCACTGACCTCATGCAAATTTACACCCTTTGTTAAGTTTACACTCGTATGCAGTTGCGTTTACATGCAGTAATTGCACACCAGTGCAAATTTGCATACCTATGTAAAAATACACATGTGTGTAAAACTGTGCAAGTAAATAGGGCTTAAGTCTAATTACAAATGAAAAATGATAATTTTTAATGATTTTTTTTTTCAAAATAGAAATTGTAATTTTTCTCATATCATGCTCTTAGCCAGACAGCCATTGACAATTCCTTAACCGAACATCCGGGCCCTTTACCTTTTGGGCGGTGAAACAATTATTATGAAAAAGTACCGTCTCGTACGATTATTAAAATGTTCTGTAATATGTATCAGTTCCTTGTGGAAAAGTTTTGGTCCGAACTCTGATTCAAGATTATTTTTACTTAGGACTGGGATGATCATTTCTTTTAATTGTCTACGGCCTTCCAATAGCAAATGCTATTTAGTTGCTACCGGACACTACCGCAATGGAAGGGGTTTGGCATGCCATAAAACCGATTGAATCAGAACACCTTTTTGAAATGCCTGTACTAAGTAAGGACCATTGCGGTCGACGATTTTTTTAGAGATGGTTTGTCTTTTTGTCTCGTGGACTTCGGCTCTTGACAATTCTGTTCAGTAATTTTGGTATGACCCCCATTTGCTATTTATCTTTCACTTTGATGTTTTCATTACTTTTTCAAAATATAAAAATGGAACTCCGAAAATACATTCGACACGTCAATATTATCAGCATTTCAAGATCATAACTATTGTAACATCGGTGACATTGCAACTTTAAGAACTCGATTACACACTAAAAACCTCCATAAGGTATAAATAATGCTTGCATGCAAAAAATACACTAGGAAAGACATTCAAAGCCGATATCTCAAGAGATCTTAATTATTCATAATGACGTCGTGCTGAACAAAGTCTTTTGCAAACATTATTTTTAATCCGTGAATATTGAGATCGGACGTAAATTTTTGGTATATTGATTTGTATGTCTCTGGATCATGTTAGATGTTTGGGATTCTTGCGTAAAGTTTATCATTGATATCACGTTTGGATTGAATTCTGAAACTCAAAAACAATCAACGTCAAAATATGCAAAGAATTTAAAAGAAAGATTAAAGTCTGCTTATGAAAAAGCTCAACTGTCAATT
Organism: Modiolus philippinarum; assembly: GCA_002080025.1. Taxonomy (NCBI): domain Eukaryota; kingdom Metazoa; phylum Mollusca; class Bivalvia; order Mytilida; family Modiolidae; genus Modiolus; species Modiolus philippinarum. The sequence goes on from MJUU01018743.1 coordinate 105,418, forward strand.
AGTAAAGCTCAAGCTCATCAGAAACAAAATTATGATTTGAAAGTGCGAGGTGCAAATATTCAAATAGGTGATAAAGTTTTAGTAAAAATTTTAGCTTTTGATGGCCGTCATAAATTAGCTGACAAGTGGAGTGAGGATGTGTATTTTGTCACAAATCAACCGAACAAGGAAATTCCTGTTTTCGAAGTGAAACCTGAAAATAAAAATGGTAAGAAAAAGATCTTGCATAGAAATCTTGTACTTCCGGTTGGTACTTTTAATAATATAGATAGTGGTTCTGTTAACACAAAACCGAAGCCTATTCCACGTAAACGGAAATTTGTTAAAGCTGTAGATTGTACAAAAGTAGAACAGCCAGAAGGTCATGATGAGGATAGTGATGAGGACTACTTAGTTTCTGTAACACCAGTAAGTTTTACTACTGGTAGTGGTTGTATAGGTGCACCCTCCCAACATCCTGATGACGAACAAGGCTCTGTTGCGGAGTCCCATGAAACTATTCAAAGTGGGGACGCTCACACTCTTGCAGATAGCGAGAAGGAATCAGTTTCAGGGTTTGATTTAGATCAGAACGAATCTGGTATCAATGTACCAATTCAGGATGATTCTGATCAGGAAAACAATTCTGCGCTACCTTCTGGTATTAACGATGAATCAAATGTTCAGGAGACTTCCGTTCAAATCCCACGTAGATCTATACGTCAAACTCGACCACCGGATTGGATGACTTTAAATGAATATGTGTTTTCACAAACCGTACACTCAGAATGGAAAGACAAAGTACAATTTTTAATGACACTTTCATCACATGAGAGTTTTACCTCTATGAATGATAAGATTTGTGATGCAATTTTAAATGTTGTAACTAATAATTTAAATAATAAATGTCAGGGACGACATTTCCCGACAGGGAGAACTGTGTGCCCGTACTGGATCTTGTGTTTTTATTTATTGGTTCTGTATATAAGTATTAATTATATATTCATTTTATATTTCAGGTTTAGTTTGGAATTTGCTTGCAGAAAATTTAGAGTTATCCTTCTTTGTCTAACTATACACTGATTTTGTATTGATTGCAGGTGATTAAATATAATATTTGAAATTCATTATTTCATATATCATGTTTAGTATCTATGAATTTGTCTTTTTATCTATTTTGCAGATTTTGATATGTTTATTCTTAAAAGTTTTCCATATTGCTGGAATTATTGATTAATATTTTTCTACTATTAGGTATTTATTGGAGAGTGAGTACTTTTCAGGTACTTTTCAGGTGTCGCAGTGTGGACAATCACCCCATAGTTTGTCCTTTCCATATTTGGTGACATTCTTGTATTAATTTACATTTCTTTACAATATTTTTAGAAACCCTTATTTCATTACCTTATTTGGTTTGGGTCATTTTCCTATACTTTTTATGAACCCAAATCCTTGTATTAAGGTGGTGTATTTTGAGCCACAAATAGACAGTGAAGAGTTAGGCTGATATTTTTGTGCCTTGTTAGACTTGGATTATATTACTTTTTCATTATTGTAAGTGCAACTTGTATTGTAACTTATTTTTGGCTAATTTTGTTAAAAGCAAAGCCATATATTTTATTTTAAACTTTTGTATAAATCTTGTTCAACATTTTTGTAGTTTAAATACAACTCTGGAAATAAGTTTATAGTTTATTGTTTTCAATTTTATTGTTAACATATTTTCATGTTAAAATGAAAGAAAGGGTTGCATTGGTTAAAATGATTGTACATAAATTTTGCATAGCGAACATTCTGTGTTTCACTATTGTTAGACAGAAGGTATTTTTATTTTAGGTCTATGTGATTAGTTCACTGTTCAGAATGTAGCAGTATAATATGTGATGATCTTGTCACACTGATGGTATGTTATATTGTATATTTATTTTACTGTGTTTTGGTAATGAACATACTTTTTGATAGTTCAATCAAATAGATTTTTTACACTTATTAGTTTATTCTGATCATAAAGATTGTAGAATTGACATTCAGTACACATGTACTAGGATTGATAGTAGATTTATATTTCTATCTTGATGTTTCATTGATTATTTTGAAATGCATTGTTGTGATGTTAAACTGATGTTTATAATGTAATATGTGCTTTTTTATATCTTTCCAGAGATTGTACACTGTTATCCTGTTTAAATAAATAAAGATGAAAAGTGAAATGAATCGCTTATTTCGAACCCGTTACAAAAATATGCTATGTGCACAAAGGAGGTGGAATATGAATTGTCATATAAAAATATGCTATTTTTGATTATAAATAATTCATGAATAACTAAATTCTTGATTGTAAATTAACATCGTTATTGGTAAACATGCTAGGTGTTAGCTCTTATTGTGTAAGCAGGTTTGTATGAACCTTTGATGTTCATAATCGAAAAAAAAAAACATTTAATTTTCAACGAGGTGCTATAACAATATTTTGATACACATTATATACTTTGTGATTGCGATATTATAACTAATTCAAATTTCGTATCTTAAATCATTCCTTTCCCATAGAACTGTGTAAAAGATACAATAAGACCACTCCAAATTCGTCTAACTCATCACGACCAACCAAAGTGTTTCGGGTACCTATTTAAATCATAAATATTTCTATAGAATATTTTGAAATATAAAACTGATCAAGGCCGTACTCTCATCAGAGACTCAAGCTACTGTGTAGGGTACAGACCTGTTTACCCATTTTAGTACTAAATAGTCAAAGATGAATAAAAGCATAGTTTCTACCTTGAAAGAGTAGTTTTGCCAAGTGTATGTAAAAGAAGCACACAGCGCTGCGTACGTTCATCTTTTGTAGCCTACATAAGTCTGTTGATGCGGATTGAGTAAACTGTAAAAAAACAGTTATCATTCTGTTAAGGGTATTTATTGAATTATTGGTAAGAGATTTACATTGAGTGATAAATATTTCAGCTTTATCAGCACGAGAAAAAACTGATCATTTCAACACATGATACTCTGAAATGAAGAGAGAATTAAAATGCAAAGAACAACGAGTTTTGATTCCCACTAGAAATTGGTAGGGGCAGAAAACTGAGCATTGTTTACAAACCGAAGCGAGTTTCTCTAAAAGAAATATGAAAAAAACTTTAATACTGTAAGGGCATGGCGTTTCTCATAATTAATTGATGAGAGTTTTGCGTTCAGAGGGCAATAATTTAGCGTGAATTTGTGATGACAACAAGTTAATTGTTTTCAAAAATATTATGTTAAAGAAGAAAGATATAAAGCTGGAAGGAAGAACTTGGGAATGAGTTTTCACTGGAAAATAGGGAAAAATGGGTAGGGACAGGAAAATATGCCATTTTCACAATCCCAAGTGAGTCTGCTCTCCATAAAAGGGGTATGTTTAAACATAGGCCTTGGCTTTTTTCAACATAGTTTGGCTGCATTAAATCCGCGGCCAGGCTTGCCCAATTGTGATCCGAATACCCCGCATAGACAAGGCATTTCTCTATTCACGCGGCTGGTGGCTCTAAAGTCGGAACCCTGAAAACCAATTCAGGAACCGGGGGTCAGGAAAATAAGAAATAAAACAAGTTAATGTCTCCAACAAATTATAAGTAAATGAAGAAAGATATAAAGGTGGATGGACATCTGGGACTAATTCTAATTGTCACTGCAAAATAGGAGAAATGGGTAAGGGAAGGAAATTTAGCCGTCCATACGACTCCCGTCTGTCCTCGAGCGAGAAATATATTAAGGTCTGCCTGTGCCGTGGTGGTTTTTATTATCAACTTTGGCTACAATTGTTCACAGTCAGGATTTCCTTATTACAACATGACTACCCATCATGCATAGGACATTTTCCTTTCAAACACAAGTGAGCGTACCCTGCCATTCTGTATAGAGCCCATGAAAACTGCACCAGCCGGTCCCAACAATAAACATTAGTAAGTTTTGGATACTGTGGTCTGATAAATGTTTTTGACTGTTGGAAACGATTATTTTATTCTTTGCAATTGGTTTGCATACTGTATAAAAGAAAGGCACCCAACCGCAATGTTTTTGCATATCATTGTTGGGATCAACTTGACGCTTCTGATAAGGGTATCGGCACCTGAATCGTTTTTAGGGTCTCCCTCTACAGAGGTGCCGGGTGCTACTGGGCGTTGAATAGGAGGACGCCCTGTCTATGCGGTGTAGTAAGGTCATAATACGGAAAGTCTGACCACTACCAATTGAAGAGAAACTGTGAGGAGAAAAACCATGTTCTATTCCGCCTAATATTCTTTCTATATTTCTCGTACAAGAACTAACTTAATTGGGTCGTACTAAATGCTCAATTTCCCTCTTTTACCAATTTCTCCCCTTTTTCAGTGGCAACAAAATATTATACTCTTTTATTTGTAGTTATTTTATATAATTGATCGACTTGTTCTTTACTGGGCGTAAAACTCGAACTTATCAATCTCATAATGACACTTCGGCAGCCTGTGTAAACCACTAGCAAGACCCATACAATTGTAGAGAGGTTCTCAGGGGTGGGGATTTATACTTCATACCCATGATACAGGACATACATTAAGCTCAATTACTTTCAGCAAATGAAAAATCATTTTCGTTGTGTGCCTGCGATTTATTCAAAATTAATTTCAACGTTTTCTTACAGCTAGTCAATTTATTATTTTTGAATTGAAGGGTCAATCCGGAATGCGGAAACGGCCTCCTATTTCTTGGAAACATTCCGGGCAATCGGAATGGTTTGCAACTATGCCCCTAATAGGCATTCCCCTATCCACCACTTGGGACGCGCCCGGCAGCATTGTTTTTACAAAGACCTACTTCAGTTTTCCGTTTTCTAGAACGTTGTCAAACTATCGAAAGCTTCTCTATTTAACACCGACTGCCAAATTTAAGAAAAAAATGTGAATCCGTAGTACTGGAAAATACGG